>ML218975.1:0-18888 GCA_004785975.1 Popillia japonica
CATGTAGAAATGTTTTGATGAAAATTTTTCCCGTAGGCAGCCACTTAATTTGAGGATATCTGGTACTGGAAGGTTTCCCAAGAGGTCATTGTCGGAGTCCGAAAAATCTATAGTTGAAGCAAATTGGCCGCCATGGCCTGTTTTTTGAACAACAATGTAGTCCCAAGGAAACTCATATATTTCTCTATTACTATAATAAATTCATGTAAAAATGTTCTTTGGCCCAAAATGAGCCCTGAATAGGGCACCAGACTATATGGAAATCTAATTCAGAAAATATAGAACCAATTGATCATTTTGTTGTGGTTTCCCAGCTATTGACTTCATGGTATTAGAGTTGTCGGAAGTGCCGCAGGGTTCTCTGCTGTACCCATTTTTTCTGCAAGAAAAGTGTACAACTTTGTAATGGTCTCCAACCAATATGAAATATGACTAATTTAAATCTACATTTACCAGATTACTTTTTCGTGATTGGAGATTCAAACTAGCAAACCAAGATAACAAATTCTGAAGACTCCAACACTTTTGGCGTTGTCAGATATAGAATATCTTTCGAAATTGTGTCTTTTGCCCAAAATTAGTCCTCCAAAAAGGTAAAAATCAGACTAAATTCGTCAAAATTTCTTAAAAATTAAATTTATAATTATTACATTCAATAGTTTGGCCTAACATTTGCTTTCATGTCTTTGATATTACACATCATACATGTAATGTAGGGTTATATCGTCATCGCTGACGGGGGACACCAATTGCGCTAAATTTATGCAATAGTTCGATATACTGATTACTTCGTATTATAAATATCATCGCACAGATTCAACTTATTGTTTATTTGAATATAGTGCTATCTACGTTTTATCTCTTCATCAATTTCATCTTCTATTGAATTCACTAAAACTATCATGGTTAGGATTAGGTATAAATATTCAGTGTATAGGGGTGGGCACTGATCAGTGACATTACATATTTATAGAAATTTTTGAGTTGTTCTTTTTTTTCATTTTAATGTAAGCATATTATATTATTAACTGATATCTCGAAATTTTGGCTCCCATATTCAATTGGTTAAATTAAAAAAAAATGTTTTTTTTTCACTTTATTGATATGATTTTTATATAATTATTTTAAAAATAAAATTATTATTTTTTTTAGTGATATGCTTTGTTGGAGTTATTTCATCTAAAATTGCAAATTTTTTAAATTTAAAATTTTCGGTAAACTAAGAAGTGAAAGAGGATGATCATAGCTTTTTTTTAAATCATATGATAGCCTGCCCAAATCCATACCAGTTGATGACTTGAATAGGAGATTATCAGAATTTGAGATATGAACAAAAAAGTCAAAATAATACAAATTCGAGATGAACCCTGTAAGAAAAGATCTATTATTACCTTAATTTCAAGATATCAGTTCTCTTCTATGAGCCATAAAAATACCAAAGAAAATCGTCTCTAGAAAAAGGGATGAATGTTATTAAAATTCACGAAGTTTGTTATTTTTATGGTTGAACATTTTTTTATATATAAGACAAAAAACGTTTTATAAAAACGTAGCAAAAAGAGCAAAGATACAGATTCAACAATTGACAAAATAATAATCACCATACAAATACAATAGTACAAAATGTAATTATATATCTAATCAAAAAAACTAAAATTTGCTTCATCTATATTGCTATGGTAATCTTGTATGCATTTCATAAAATAATTAATCAATAAATATTATTACAAAATATGTGTACAGGTTAGTTTTCGTGTATTTTCTCGATCTTTACTTGTTTACCTACTAATTTATCAATTATTTCATTTTTATCATATTATTATTATTGTTATTATTATTATTATTATTATTACAATTTGTTATTCACTTCACGCTATACTTCTGAGCATTTTCTACGAATCACAAAAACTCATAAATCATAATTTGTGTACAATCGTACTTTAGAATGGTTTGGTTCGGAGAAATAACGCAGTTATCGTTTTTTTTTTTTTTGTTTAAGGAGAACGGTTGCAAATTGCAAAATTTCTAAATTTCATTGAATTTTTCAATTTTAGACAAATTTTGTTGCAGATAAATAAAAAAATAATTTTCTATTGTGACAGGTTTATAATGACAGAATTGGGAAACCATAACTAATATCTCAGAAATTTGATGAGAGTGATCTGCTCCAGCATCAGCTTTATTTTGGGAAAACTGCCAAGTTTTAAATGGAACTTTGTCGGTTTTATAGATCAGTTTAGATTTCTTCAGAACAAATATCTGTTTAGTTAAACGAGCTCACAACCCCTTAAATTTTTTGAATTTACAATTATTTTCCTAATATGGTTCCCTATCTTTATAACACCAGATTTTTAAATCGTCCTTCTTGCTGTTGTACGTGGTTGCATCTTCCATGAAACTTACGCACTTGATTGTATATGTTTAGCAAAACATTTAGATCTTTTAGTTTTTGGCAAACATTACCAACCTAAACTTGGCCTAAACTTGGCTTCCTAGTTTTACTGGCCTAATTTTTGCAAGTAGATCCTAAAGAAAGAATCCAGGACAATTAGAAATGATTACCTATGTCCTTCTTGACCGACCCAATCATTTCGAAACTGATGATTTAAATAGTTCGACAAAATATACGACAGGTGAGTTTCAGTTTTATCATTTGAGAAGTTGTTCAAGATTTATCGTCGAAAAAAATTGTTAAACTTTTTTTCTGTATTGGGAGAATTTTTGGATTTTGACCATGTCAGGCTAAATATGTACATATATACAAAGAAGAAAGAATAAAATAAAACAAAAAACAAGAACAAATAAATATTTAAAGAAAAAGAAACACAAAGTTTAGGTCTCGCCACTAATGTAAGTGGTTTCTTCGGGAGCGAAAGGTAGATAGGGGAAGAGGCTGCAACGAAGTTACCGTGATCTTCCGACTTCCCCTACTTATCCTTTACTCCTGAAAATGCGACCTACGTTAGTGACGAAACATCGAGATAGTAGTTTGTTTTCCTTTATTTATTAATTCTTATTTGTTTTATTCTATTCTTTCTTTGTATATATTTACATTATTGTGACACTGTCAAACCGCGGAAGTCCTTGACTTTTTTCATGTTTTCTATCTGCTCGCATTCAGCAAAATATTTAAAAAAAAATTGAAATTCATAGTAGAAGCCAGGGTTGGGGGAGATGGCTAAGCGAAAAGAATGTTGCTTTCCCATAACAACTACTTGTTATGAAGAACAGTTAAGATCTTGTCTTAACTTGTTTCCAAGATCATTCTATAAGCTGACAAAGTTTCAATTATAGTTATGAGACCACCTTTTTGTGCTTCTTCCTCAGCTGAAGTTTCACTAAGCAAACACAGGAAGTTAACCACTTTCAAAATTCCAAAAAATTTCAAAATTTAATTTTTTGAAAATTTTCTCCTCTTGACATGCGTTGCAGTTCTACTCAACTATGACAGCACCTCATATGTGACAATAGGTTGACTTAAGAAGGTGGCAACAATTATCCAAAAGATGGAACTGCTAAAGTTCATGAAGCAGTAGATAAATTAGTTGATAGATGTTGAATTGTCGAAGACAGCAGTCTTGGACACAACTTCTCTTGTTGGGAATGAGCATGTTGGCTGTACCGTTATATATATCGAGGGCTTCAAGTCAGAGGGACGTATCAACCATTTTGTGCAAATTTGAGCAACTGGGCATATAAACTGGATTTTATCATTCTCACGTCAGCACAGAGCGGCGTATGATTTGGGTGACCAGTTTGCGCGCATTTACAAAAATTAACTAGGAGTCTAAGCCAAAGATGTGTTAAGAATCCAGTCAGAGAGGCATTTCCTGTAAAATTGAAGTATTGGTTGATACGCTCTTCTGACTTGAAGCCCTCGATATATTGCCAGATGATCTTCTAATGCCCAGAATAATGTGATATAAAAAAAAGAAAAAAAAAGGAATCAAGGCGGAACATTGAGGAACCTTTCTGGCGGCAGATTTTGGAAAAATATTTCTCAGGTGAGATGCGACAAGCACCTAACACAGGGTGTCCACAAAAATGCGGATAAACGCCAGGTAGAGCTATTCTCTATTCAATTCTGAGTCGATAATTTAAATTGAAAAAAGTTGTACGGTTTTTCCCTAAGCCGCAAGGGCAGCTTAAAGGGAGTAGAAATTTGGCAACATCTAATCAGAATAGTAGCAATCATAATATTTATTGTACATACAATGTAGCAATGTCACAATACGCCAACTAATTTGAACGTACAAATACCATGTTGAAAAACGTAAAAAAATGTTTTTTTTAGTTTCAAGCAAGCAACCCTTCTACCACGTTGCCATATGTATTTACTTTAGAAAAATGCCGTTGAAGAACTGTAAAAAATGGGAAATATTGGTATCAACGATTAACTACGTTTATGCATTTTGCACAAATTGCAAATTTCACCATAATGATTGTTCATTGGTAAGTTTTACGAATTTCTCTAAATTCTATTCATACATTTTGAGATTGCTGAGATCTGATTTCGTTCGGGTAAAGAAAAGACCATGCGCCTTTTTTGAAACAAGATTATCGACTCAGAATTGAATCGAGAATTGGTCTACGTAGTGTTTATCCGCATTTTTGTGGACACGCTGTATATCCCGTACGTTTGAAGGTGTCAATACAAACTTAATCAAATATTCAACTTTTCCAATTTTAAGAAAGGTAATTGCAATATTGCGTTTTGAAATATCTATATTTGAAGTAAACTTATCAACTGGTAAAATGTCCTAATTGGAAAAATGTCAACTTGTAAAGTCGAATCGTGTTGCTCACTGTATAATTTGAAGAAGACCAATCCAAGAAGGTAAATCTCCAATCTAGTCCATTAGAAAAACCAGAAAATGTCTCAATAATGCGGTTTATGGTTGCCTAAGTCAAACGTTTGAAGAATTAAAGATCTTAGGTTGAGATAATTAGGTCGTGCTTATATGTTTAGTTAAGGATTTTATGAAACTGAATGTTCAGCAACGTTGGGAAGAAGAGAAAAGTTCAATAATGGAGGTTAATGTTGCAAATCAGACCTGATCTCTTCCCACAAAACTTTACCTGTTGCATGGTCTGCGAGAAGTCTAAGTCCCGATTAATTTCTAAAACATCATTTATGAAAATTAGTAGCTTTCTAAACACTTCCAAAGGACTTTAAAGATGTCGTCCATTAACGACAAAGAACTTTAGTCTGTATATTCTAGAAGTAGCTGCTTAATTTGAGATTAATTCAAGCAATAAGTACGTATATCTCCTAATAAAACACAAATTGGAAGCAATTTTTTGCAGTTTTTGGTTGTAAATAAATATTTAGTTTACATAATTAACAATTTTTAGGGCAACCGACTCCTCCTTCACAAATTTGGCCAAACAATAACTTCGACATTTCCAGTTTTTGTTCTTTACATTATTAATATTTATAATAATCATTATGTATATATAATTTTTGTCTCAGATCCAAGTCCACATAATTTCTCATCACGTCTACGTGTTTATGTTATTTATATGTAAGTATGTATATATTTTTGTATAATATATAATAATAAAAACTCTATCACCACACTATTCGTTTTCAAGTTTGTTTTCTTTGTTTTATTTATTTATTATTTGCGTATATATATATATAATATAATAATTAGGTTTTGTTTTTGTTCTTCTTTGTTTTTAATTAGATTTCGCTTGTTCCGTCTGGGCTCTTGTCCTTTCGGATGGTTTTGAATAATGTCACAAGGGGTCACGTGCATCCCAGTGGGCTTTGTCTTGGCGGAAATTTCCACGTACTTCTTACGTCTGAACCGTTAGGACTCGTTTTACTGCTAAAAAACGTATATCGTACTTACATTATTAATATTATAATAATAGGCTGGTGGTTTTCATTTTGTTTTTTAAATTTTTAATGGTTATGTCAGATGGATGCAGAATTTGAAAATTTTTGACAGAAAAATGAAAATTACGGTGGTGGTGTGGTGTTGCAATTTTTGGGCAATACTAATGAATGAAATATGTTTGGTTACGATTATGATTATGATACTAAAGGGTTCAAAAAAGTAAATTATGGCGTAAGTTAGAGTTGCATCCTTAGTGCCAGTGCAACACTAATATTTAACAGGAAAATTGTTCATAATTTTTTTTAATATTTATTCGAATGGCTGAAACTAACTTTTAAAATGTCTCCAAATACTGCAAGTGCTCTTATGGATATAGCTGACGCAAAATGAGGTTAAAATTTAGACGCCTAGTACGCAAGATGCAATGCCCTCTATTCAATTTGAAAAAGAAATTGTTGTGTACTAAATCGTCTAAAGCTGTCATCAATCATACTTAACAGGCGACATAGAGAAGGCTCTTATGCTGTCTACCCAATGAATAACTTTTCAAATTTGAAATACGACTTCTGGAGCTCTGCTAGTTGCATTGCAATTATTGAGAATTTCAAGTGGACAAGCTTAACTAAGTACTTGGGAAATATTAGAAAATATTAGGTAAATATTAGCCAACAACAAGTAACACAGTGGGCAGCAAATTAGAGCTATAGTAGGTGTTCTTTGCAGCAATGTTCTTTTTTGGTTTCGGTACATTGGAATAATATCGTCAACTGCGTCTTCCAAATTGAACTGCCAAGACACACGCCACCACTTTGGTGTATGCAAATGAGGTGGCATTAATTATAAGACCATACAACAAATATGAAATGATGACTAATGGATCTTTCTCAAGACTTTGGTTGGCGAAGAACAAGCTGGAATTAGCACCAGCAAAACCTAAAAATTAAGTGAAAAAGGTAGAAAAAGAAATGTTTTTTGTAGGTAACAGTCTCAGAAATCCATCCTACAGTTTTCATGAGCAAATTTCAGCATTTTTTCGAGCTCAGCGCCTTCGCCAGAAACATGTCACCACCTTAAGGTGTGAAGAGGAATTTGCTCAGAGAAACCTACCTTGCAGATACTACATAAAAGGTCTGTAATAATGAAATTATTTTTGGCCGGCACAGAGAAGATGCAAAAAAAAACGAGTCAATAAATTTTCAGACCGCACTAACAGCAATTGGGACCCAAATAATCATTGAAATTTTTTGAGATGGAAAAAATAAAAAGTCAGCACCCTGAGGATATATTCTAAGCGACAAAAATGGTTGAGTTACTTATTTATTTGAAGACTTGTAATGATTTTCTTAGGGAGCAGAAACTGCCATTGGTTGAAAATATAGAACGAGACTAATATGGTAATGACATCAAGGATATTATGGGCAATATTATTGTAATGTAAGTGTCTGATCAGCAAAAGTCAAATTCCAACCGTAATGGTAAGGATCCGTTTTATAAAGCAGCTCCAACCTCCCTCAATAATTCGCATTTGTCAGGTTAATCTGGATTCGTAACAGAAATTATGTTTATCAAGAAAAAAATTAATCATTGACTAAAATTTTAGTAAAAATTGGCTAAAATAAAGACTAAATAAAGAAAAGTTACTTGTTGACTAATTGCGTCTACAAAATATTTTTGAATATGAAATATATGATAACTACACATACACGAAAGAGTGGTTATGAGAGGTTATGTTTACGATTTGACAGTTTAAATTCATTCTCTAAGTGTCATATAATGTTAGTTGTCATAAACTGCTTTAACAGGCGAATATAGCCAATATAGCCACCACTGAGATTGTACAGCATATAGTAGACGCAAAGATGTCTTCTCTTTCTTTTGGTTTTAACAAATTCTGCATCCAAAACAACATAAAAAACGAAACTAAATAATAATTCTAAACATATTAATTTATTATTACAGATTTAATATCTTCAATTCAATGGCATACTATTTAAAATTGAGCATCTGATTTGGAATATCATCGGAATCAGACTCGATATACATACATAGAGGGCGCTCAGTTAATTCCCAATAACGTCGCCATTTTATTTTTCGTAAACGTCAAACGTCATGGAAGAATTATCTTGGCGCCCTCTGTACGATATTTCGTTAAATCTACTTTATATTTCTTTTTAATATATGTATGTATAAACTGTTGTCTTTTTTTACCCTAAGAATTATTATATTTACTCTTATATGTACTTATTTATATACGTAAAACGTTTCATCCATGTCTGTATGACACACAGAGTGGCAGTGAATATGTTAGAATATACCTCATTTCCATACCTACACAGACATGACACCACGATGATATCCGGAGTTTTTTGTATTATTTTTTTTTTCTAAATTTTGTTAAAAAAATCCGATCTCATCAAAATTGTTCGCAATTAATTTGTTTCTTGTTTTATTCATTTAATTTTTTTGGCAATAATAAAGCGTACAAATGCTGGTGGTAAATTATCGGTATCTTAGATTATAGTGATGATTTTCTTGTTTAATATTCGTATAAACCCCTTAATTATGCATTCCAATAATCGACTGTAATACAAGCCGATTTAATCTATAAAAATGCGTGTGATTGACTATCTAAAAGTAGATGTGATTTTCGAAAGTATGGTACATAAATTGTACCGCAAAACAAGCAGATACAAAAAAAATTTTTCATTGTGATTTTGGTTTTGTTAAAATGAATTGCAATATTGATATTACCGTTTAGAATAAAATAATTTTTGAAGTGTGGAAACTGGAACCAACACCAGACACAGAGGTCTTGAATGTACTGTAGCATTTACTAATGTGTTGAGGGAGGCATACGTTAATGAAGGAATAACGATGTTCAAGATTCAAAGACTGCAATTGCTGAAAAGAAGTTGGCTCAATGTGACTCAAAATATCATAATGTTGACTGGATCAGTATGGTCTGCCTTTTTCGCTAAATCTGGTTCATGAGACCTTTAGCCTCCTAATCTTTAAAGGAAGTGGTTCTGCTGACTGCTCGTATAATTTGACAGCTGGCGAAATAACAAGTCCAATCAAGACTTGGATCAAGATGGATTCTAAGTCATGAACCAATGACAACCAAAACTTCAAAAAACTCCCAAAAAGCCCCACAGAGACAGCTGTTATAATGAAGAGGAATTACATTTTGCTGGGAACTTAGCTGTTAGATACTGGCAGCGAATTTATCAGCTTCTTTGATATTATTTCGCATATTTTGACAATTATGTAGATGCTTATTTAAATTATGACAGCTGTCACTCGAAATTCCCACAAAGACAACTGTCAAAATAAAGAAAGATTACACTTTTCTGTGCAGCTCCTTTAAATGTTGACAGCTGTCAAAATAGTATTTCGCACTTTTTGACAGTTTTATAAATGTTTTTGAAATTTTTGACAGCTGTCACTTGAAATACACTCGTTAACACTCATCTAATGCTCGGTTTATATTCCTAATAGGTACGCAACCGAATAGCAGGATAGAATACGGCCATGCCAGGGGTAAATTCAGGAAGCATTTCAGGATCAGCTTCGACGTCAAGACGAACGACAGCGCCGGCGTTATTTTCTACGCTGCCGATAAAGAGAATACCAATTTCGTCATCCTGTATATGGAGAGCGGACACGTAAGTTTAATTCTTAATTCGAACGTAAATCCTTTCTAATTTTGTTCCAATTTTGCAGATAGTTTACAAGATTTTGTCGAATAAAATCATCCACGATCTCCAAACTACCAAAACGTTCAACGACGGGGAATGGCACAAGATCATGATCGTCAATAATCAATCGATGCAATTGATGGTGGACGATAACCTCGAAGGAGGGCCGAACCGCTCTTCCTAGGCGGTCTGCGAGAGGAACAAACGGGACTCCACTCAGAATATGGGGTGAGAAACGATCGTCTTCCGGTAATCTCTTTAATTTCAATAAACTAAATTCTAGAACGTTGTGCACAGCTTCAAAGGATGCATCAGGGATTTCCACGTGACCAACAGGCCAATAGAGAAACCGCGTAAGGTAGACGTCCAACGCTGTCTGGAGAATATCGAAGAAGGGAACTATTTCAACGGCGGTGACGCCGTTTTGGGTAACAGGTACGTGGTCGGTGACGAGATCGATATCAAGATGGACATCAAACCGAGGAACGTCAGCGGATTATTACTGTCGGTGCATCAGGTGCCATCAGGTTCACGGTCGATAACGGTAGGGGACCGATCACTAGGAAATTTTCGCCGGATTGTTATCTTTACGACGGTCATTTGTATACCATACAAGGTAAGCTCTCAATCTGACAGGTCTCACACCTGTCAAATTGATGTAGATTGACAGACAGATACAACAAAATAAAATAAAAATTGACAGGGGAGCAGGATAACATCCTTTAAAATACGTTTGCCGTTTGAGTTTCACAATCATCGTGACATCCGTTAGAGTTGAGAATGTCTGCTAGGACCTTAGCCCTTGTTGTCAAACTCATTAAAACACTCATAGCATATCATTTCTGTGGGTGATGGTGTACACGATGTCGTCCGCATACACAGCCAGCTTAGTGTTGATAGACATTAGTGTATCATTTCAGTATAAAGTTCAAGCCAAGGAGTTCAGGCCTAACCAAAGAGCCTCACAGTACACCACCACTCAGAAAAATCCACTAATACAGAGGAAATCAATACTAGCTTTTGAGAAGAATTAATTTTGGTTGGCAGGTTGATCTTAAATGGTCAGACCAAAATTTAGTAGTAGAGATGGCCATCACAGTTACGGAAAATGTTTATAATTTTCACATTTTTTTCCGCTTGACAGAGTTTTCAATGATTTAACAAACTCTTAAATTCAAAAAAAAATCTAAAAAGAGAGATAAATAAATTGAAATATTTTTTTTTCAGAAATCGTGTGCGTTTCCAAAAAAAATGGCCAAATACGATGTCCAAATTTCTTTTGCCCTAAGTTTTGCAACTACTTCATCAAAACAATTATGATCAAGATTGATGAAATCTTTAAATCCAGATCAAATTGCTTCCAAATGCTGCTTAAATCCTAACTCCGTTTCGAAAATGTTTCCTCAATTACGATGTTGGAGGGAGTAGAGGATATTAACATCCATAAATAGTCTTGCCAGCCTACTGGTAGTTTTGGTTGTTTGAGCTCTAGAGTCTTTGTCAAATCAGTGCATCATTTCTGGGAGTGGTGTATCTTGCAGCCTAATTAAGGTTTGTTCTGTTCTCTGCTCTTCAAGTCCAAGAAAAGAGCCTTGGAGTACACTAATACAGAACAAACGTCTTAAAGAGAAAGTTTTGTCAGAAACAATCTACTGATACAAGAAAAGAAGAACACCAGAATGTGAGGAAAGCTAATTGAATTGGTATTTAACAAAATATCCAAATTTAATTTTAAAAACGATTGTCAAAAAATTTGGTATTGCATCATCAAATACTTTTTTTAATTTCTGACTTGTGACTGACACAGTTGAGAGTGCTTTTAAAGTTGTTACAAACCTTTTAAGATGAAGCCAAAAAAATCTTAGTCAGTGGCTTGAACCACCTTATTCTGAAGAGGGTTGACATAAGAATAGATAAGCTATCATCAATTGTGGTGGTACTAAGTTGAGAAATACATTCCAAAAGTTAATAAAGAAAGATTGCCGGAGAAAAAAGGAATAAATTTGGCAGCTTTTTTTGGATTTAAAGTCCAATTTCTTATCTAAATGGCTTTAATTTTTAGACATTTACATACTTTTGGTTTTTATCCCAAACGCCATACAGTTGTTAAATGTTAGTTTCCTTCAGATAAGAGGTATTCTGTAAATAGTCCAATTCAAGTCCTAAAATTTCCAGATCCTTAGAGAAAGCGCACTTCACAAGCGAGAGAGAGGTAAGTTGGATTTCAAAACCAAATTTGATGGGGCGATTTTGGAAACTCCACCAATTGACGAAATGTGAGCAAGCAGGTTTCCAAACCACATCCCATACCTGCTAAACCCAAGGTCAGCAAGAGCTGACCCCATTGGTGAAAATCTGCTTAAAAAAATCCTGTCGCCTCGAACTTTAGCTTTTATGACCTTGAGCAGACTTAAAATCAATTATTGAAGATTATGCTAAATTAGGCGTTGTTGCCAAATTTCTTTAAGTCAAGCTATGCCCTGCAAATTTAAATGGCAACGTCATTTTATTAGATTTGAAGCAATACCAACCAATTTTACCTAACTTACTAGGTGGTATGGGTGTTACAGACCGTGGGAGTGGTATTGTTCCAGTTTCTTTCTGACATAAATGAGATAGTTACAAAATTTAGGTTGGAACATTTTTTGCTTATACGTAATAATGAAAATAGCCGAGAGACACAACAAACACTTACATAAAAAGATATCCACAACAAACGTATATACATACATATTATTATAAATATAAAAAAAATGTTTCAAAAATCATTCAACGTGGACATATCAGGCATTCAACAGAAATTTGATCACATATTTCGAGAAGGATGTCTAAAACAGTAAACTATAAATAAAATACAAATTAGTAAATGTGGGAAAACAGTTATTAATGGCTCCATAAATAGATTTAAAATAAAAAAATATGAACTTCCATGCAATTACGTGAAAGATTATAAAGTAATAAAAATTATTCGTTTTTTGGCTTAAATTGTTCATTTCTAATAAGTTTAGTAATTAGTTTTTGTTTTATTACTAGTACAATTGCTGCAGTATCAGTAATAATTTATAATAACAGTAGTTAATACAATTTTTTTCTCCTAAAACCGACGTTTCGAGGAAGAAAATTAAGTGTATATGTATATATAGCGAGCATCTTCAGGGATTCGATTGCATCTTTACAATCGTTCGTTTTTTGTTTTATAAGGACTTTTTTGTCGTGTTTTTGTTGAATCGATCGCTTTGTGTTTTAAATGTGATGGAAAGAGAAATATTTAGACAGATTGCCTTCGGGCCGCCATAATAAGTTCTTTTGTTTTTATTTATTCTTTTTTTTTGGTCGTTACATTCCGCGCTATGAAGCACACGTTCACTTGTTTTGAATATCCCGCTTGTTTTATCCAATCGCGCACTAATATATGACGTCACGAGTATGTACTATTAATATTAAAAGTTTATAATTTTAAGGCCGTGCGAAACCTTGGAAGAAATTTTATTTTGTGTTGTTAACTAGATGTTTTATTATTCATTTCTATATTAGAAAATCTCATTATTGTTCTGTTTAATTTTTCTCATTTTCCTTTTATAGTCAGTACACTAAATAGTTCCAATCGCTCAATCCGCAGTTCGAATCGTTCAGTCATAGATGGCGCTGTACCACCTACACGTATTGTTTTTTTTTATTTTATATCGATGAACGGGAGAGGGCAGTGTATGTCTTTCATTTATTTAATAATTGCGATGCGGTCGTTTGAAACTGTGTCGGAGGAATGTGGCGCACGCCTTGCTACGTTGCGATATGAGTTCGACTAGGTGATCTTCGAGGGCCAATAGCGGTGCCGGCAGAGGTAGTAGGCTGAACGTTGCCACGTTGAGACTTTCCCATTGTCAAACGGCGCTGTTGGGGAAACGGGGCGGGGGTAGGGGCGGCGGCGGGCGACTTCCTGTATCGCCGCCTCTAGACGAATGCTCCGAACCTGCTACATGCAACAAGCACTCGTTACTTTGGTTCCGAGCTGTAGAAAGATAAAGGTTAGAAACATGTCATATGATTGGTGTGATTTAAAATAGAAGCTAGCTAGCGTGCAAGAGTGCTAAGACTTAAGTGGAATAGGTTGGAGAATTTGCTGTTCCATTTAAGCATTATACCACTGTACATATATTCAGTAAAGATGATATACGCAACGTAAAAACATATTTGGAGCCAATGAGTGGCGCATATGATCCTCATATTTATAATGTTCTAATTTCTCACAAATAATTTTCTAAATATTTTCAATTTCCTACAGATACAGACTTAATTTTGAAATAAAACTTAAAGTTACACATCATTTCTTAGTTCCAATGACGTAAAACTGACTTTGGATACTTTGATGTATTGATTCCAAAAACATCTAGTAGAATCGTTTTCACTTTGGTGACCTCTGAGGCAACCCAAATTTGGCAACAGTGGACAATTGGCAGAAGACTGCCTATAGTTTGAAGCATTAATTGTTTGGACAGAACCAACAATTCTTGCCGCAAAACTATCAAAGCATAAATCGTAACAATTTTGTGAATAATTTTCCATATTTTGCAGCTTAAGTAGGTTGTCAAAACACTATAGCCACCTTGAAGCTAGCCGCAGAGTTTTCATGGTTGAAATCGAAAAATATACTTCTTGGGTTGGGAGAACTGTTAGAGACCTCAGACGTCACATTTGTACTAGCAAAAGCGATTTAGAAACCTGTGGAATGCCCAAATCTACAATTAGTGATAGAATTAGAAGAAACCACTCTAATATAGTTGGAGGTCAATGGCCTCTAACGACAGTAGAAGAAAACCGATTGGTTTCAGTTGCTTCAGCAAATATTTTGCATACTTACAATTAGTGAATAAATCTGGTGATCTTTTTTCTTTTTCTTTTCATTATTCCATGGGCGGGTGACCGCGTACGGCAACTCGGCCAGAAAGGCCTATTGTGCCCATAGTGACCTTTGTTGCCGTTCGCAAAACCAAATATTCTGACAACAAATATGAAGAGAATCGCCCTAATGGCTGCAGTTATGAAACTAGCAAATCAGATTGCTTAGAATTAACAACTTTTCTTGCTTCATCATATCAGCACGACCTAGTTTTGAGGAAGAAATGGATAAAAAATACTGATAGAACACAACTTGTCTAACCATGTAATACTTGAAATTATTGGAGAATGTAAATGTAGAGACATTACTATTGTTTTACTGCTTCTAATTTGATGTGCCATTGAAAACGACTTAAATAAGAATGTTAACACAATGAAAAAGATGGCAAAGTTTATTTCAAAAATTTGAATGTTTTTTCTGGAAGAGCTGTTTCAAGAAAAAATATTTTGTCAAAATTTCGGAATTCTGCAATTTTTCCGTTCAAACCATAGGCCAAGCTTTTGAAGCAACTGCCAAAACGAATAACCACCCAAACAAGTGTGTGGACAGAGCTGGATACATCATAACTAAAGCTTCCATAAACAAGGAAGGGGTTGGCGCAGCATCAACCATAACCAAAAAAGGGAAAAAGAATAATTTTTGCAGCTGGATGAAGAATGGAACTTTCAGATGTTGATGTCATTTTTAATTCAAAATAGGAAAATAATCTTCCATTGGTGATGTAAAGACATGAAGACAAAGAAACAAAAATCAAATGTGACTCCAATTCTGATAAATATTTTGCATAATTTGCCTGGCGGCACTCAAAACAACTACCATCATCAAAACGTCGGTTAGATTTGCAACCAAAATTGAGGTGAATCAGCAAGTTACCATTAGACCAATTGGTGTGTAATGAAAATGCACACAAATCTTGAAGTTGTTAGATATATCTTAACAGGATTTATTGAAGCATTTGATCATTGTTGACCAAACTTTCTCTTTAGCATTTCTATGCCATAAAGACATCCAATCATGGAAAGTAAATGACTTCAAATTTACAGGGAAGATATATCTCTATAAATAACGTCAATAATCTTCTTTACTAAATACATGTAGGTACTTGACGTTAGTGTTCTAAGGCAGCAAATCTCTTACATGATCGATGCTATTGTGTTAAAGTAACAGTCAGAATCTTATGTATAATCCAACACTATAGCATGCAAATATTTTTGTGCTACTACACCCTTAAATTTCTTATGCTAGAAAATTACTCTTGAGTGAATCGATTTATTATTATCGTTAAATATTAGATAAACTTCAATTTTAGATACTTTATTTGTGCACCTAGAGTGCGTACCAAACTGTATCATGTGCTACATGCTCGTGCTCTTAACTGACATAACATGTAATCTAGGTGCAACAATTTAGCAAAGCCGTTAAAACATTGGAATAGGAAGTACAATGTAAATATATCTTCTTCGGTTAATAGTTTGTGGATGCATTAAATTTAAAACTTTAAATTAAACAACACCCAGTATAAAATACTCAGTTCAAAATATTGTTCGTAATATAAAATTTTCTTAAGAAATCAGAATATTTCAGATTAAATTTAAATATTGCTACTTTTACTTTTCCTCACATTCACACATTACAAATTTATTCGAGGACAATAATATTTGCTCCTCTCCTAACCTGCATGATAGATCTAAGCACATTGCAAACACTTTACCTGAGATCGTTAGAGACAAAAGAGACAAATGTTGATAATTTTATTAATTGCTCAGAATTGGCACCATGATAAGATCAAGATAAGCTGAAACAAAAGTATTAAAGGTATCTTCGAATATAATTCGATAAAGAGCAAAACAACAGAGACATTAAACATCCAGTAGAAGCATGTTGATCAACAGATATGCACATAGAAAGCGTTCGGGTGGTGAATGGTCAAAATTCAGACCATTTATTCTTACGTGCTAGTCGAATTTTTCTTTGGCAAATACAATTCAAGAGAGCCTGATGAAGTAAATATGACAATACTTTGCGAGAAACCTTGATTGCTATATCATATTTCTAATGTAACTTGCCTAAAATTGAAGAAGACTTGAAACTTTGAGATACAAGTTTGGGCTATTTTATGAAGTTTTGAGAACAAACAGTATCTTGGTATGATAGTTAACTTTTTTTAAATAACAACACTGATCACATCATCACCGCTTTGCTGTGGGTCACTCTTAAGATTAAAAGTTTTGAGCAGTATCTAACATGAAATAATTGGTCTAAAATATTTGAATGTTCTTTGTAGTAAGCAGAATATTTATTTGCCACCCGTACAAGCCCAACATCTGTACAAGCCTGGTTTTAAATATATCTGATCAAGACTTTGGAGGGCAGATGAGCTGGCTCGATATACTGTTTCTTAAACCAGCATTAAACCGCAGCTAAACTGGTATCAAAACCAATAAAATTGCTTTCTGAAGGAGCCCAATACCAAGCCAAAGTAGGTATGGGGCCACTTGGGCAACTCCCCATCACTCCTACGTTCGGTAGGTGTTGGCAGACATAACCAGGTCTAAATCAGATACGCTGTTGCAACAACCAGGTTTAAAGCAGGTAAACTGTTGCCAACACACCTGTAATTAGCACCTGTAGCCGGCGGCAACAGCTTACCTGGTTTACACCTGGCTATGGCCGCCAACACCTACCGAAAGGGGTAGCCCAAGTCGCCCCATACCTATTACCCAAAATAATATAGGTTGCTTCTTATCCAGCGGAGCTGCTTTCAAACCTAACTCAAAATCAATCATCAATCAGCTAAGCAGATTTCAACTTGATAACCTACTTTGAAAACCAGCTTATGAAGTCATTATCATTTTAACCAATCTGGCAAATGACTATGTATGTATGCACCATTCACTAGCCAAATAACTTAGTCGGCTAATACAGCGCCTTCACATCAAGCGCCTGGTATATCTCCTTATATTTTCATAACAATTTGACGGAAATATTTAATATCAACAAAGTTTTTTGGATAATTTTAATTATGAATCTGTGGAAGAATTTTTCGCAAGTGAATTGAATTGGGCTCGTTTGATAGTTTTGGACTAATTCCATCATTTGACGTTATAGGGGTATGGGCCTGCAAAGGTTCACAAACTAGATATTCCGCTGACAGCAGTTGTTAGCTTCAGAGATTCTGCATAATCCTCTAGCTAAACTTGCTGCCAAAGATTCACAGACCAGCTCTATTTCCGCCGAACACGTTCAAAAACTGGGTGTCCTAGGGAAACCAATTTTTGTTTCCACAAACTCTTCATACCGTCTTCTATCTAAATTTATACTGGATGCAATATTTCCTATACTCAGGAAGACTCAGTCCGTTGACACAAATGCTCACCACTTTATTAGAAAAATTAAGGACATCAAGGTAGGAGCATGTACAGATTGGTTAATTTCAACGTTACCAACCACTTCACCAAAGTTCCAGCAGAATCTTCTCTAGCATTAATAAAATGGAGACAACTGGACTAGACGTATAGTGGCTACTACACCTGCTGAGATACAACTGGATCTTTTTCTGAATTTGGCTTTTCGTAGATCGCCTAGTTCAACTTAAGCCTATTTGTGTTGGCAGTACTAGATATTTTCGAGATGAAGACTTTGAACCGTCAATGCATAACATCAAGTTGACGTTGTGATTAGATACGTTTGTCATATGTATGGCAAAATGGTAATGACGATATAGACGAGTTGAGAAATTGACAACAACAATAGCAAAGACTACACTGAGGAATACAGAAGATAGAGAAAATTTACACACACAGTACAACGCATGACTTTCACGCTTTTGCGCTAGCTTCAAGTCTAACAAATGTCAAACTTGTCAAAGATTGTCATATCTGATAGTAGACGCTTGCTCGGATCGCTTTGCACTTGTTATGGCGCGTTTGTTACAAATAACGTTCATAGAAAACTACCTGCAACTACAGCACAATATATAAGTGCATCACATAAAAACAGTTGCACAAAGACATAATTTGGATCCGCGGACGTAAAATACAATCCGTTCCTTTTACGTTATGTTCTGCTAGAGAGCTGAGCCTACAACTTCATAATTAATTTCAACTACAATCCCCGTCATTAACGAAATATCTTTGTTATTCGGAACGACAAAACTAATACCTCTACAATTGTTTCCAGAAACGCTGAAACGCCCAGGCTACCAATTAACGCTTCGCGGTTGTGTATTTCTCACTAATTGGCCAAATCTAGTTGCTTCACCGTAATTTATCCCACTGTATACAACCATAGCCAAGGTGAGTGTAATAACGGGCTTTCGAGAACGATATTTCGCAAAATGTAGGTCTAGTAGGTCTTATTGACCTTGTTCCTATAACGCCAAGTGCGAGAGATTCGAGGAGTCTGATAAAGAGGACGTATTATGAGGGAAAACACTACGTCGTTTGTT
>ML218975.1:19358-63366 GCA_004785975.1 Popillia japonica
ATCTTTATAATTTTGCAGCTACCAGGAAGATTTTCAATAAATTTCTTGGAAATTCTCCATACCATTACACTTATCCAAAACTTTTTGAATGAAAAAAGCTTAAGCCGTCAAAACGAAACATGTCAATCTTTATAATTTCGCAGCTATCAGGAAGATTTTCAATAAATTTCTTTGACATTCTCCATACCATTACACTTATCCAAAATTTTTTGATACCGCTTTGTTATTTGACAACCCCCAGAAAAGTTTTGAACTATCAAAATGGGAAAAATACTTTACAGGCTTTGATTCTGGTGGCGCATCATATTGCATTGCTGCCAGAATTTTTTGATCATTGCGGCTCTGATTAATATTGTAGCTGTATAAGAGCAGAATGTTTCATTTTTTGTCATTACATTATAGGAATTGGTAATAAGCAACAAATTTTACAGTACTCAAATGTGTGTCGCAATTCACACATTTTTAGCCATGAATATCACTAACAGTTTCAAGACTTTCTGGAAAAAAGTGTAAATGTAAATCCAACAAAATATTTTTAGTGCTATGACGCATCCCATTGCTGCATAGAAGGACAATTAACTGATTTAAACTGCTTTAAAGACAAATACGCAGTTTTTCAAATTTATGATTTGTGGAGAATGTGTTCGTAACGTATGCAAATGTTTGGCCAGATTTATCCACTGCTTCGATAAAATTTGTCAGCAATTTGATGTGTAGAGAAGAGAAATAAAATTTCTGGGAACGATAATATTATAGAAAACAAATGAATTTCGACAGCTATTACAAATTTTCTGACAGCTGATTCGTTAAAATAGATTCTGAGAAAAATTATAATTTTAATGGCAAAAAAAACTTTCATAGTTGAATCGCCAACATGAAAAGAAATATTGACCTTTAGACATTGACAGCTGTTAAAAATTTTTCGGTAATTGTGAAATTCAACATTATAAAACGCATTTGCGTGTACAATTTGACAGCTGTCAGATATATTTTAATAGCCGAACTGTCGAAAGTCCTCTTTATAATTCGATTCTTGTTGTAACAAACACCTCAACTAAAGTGATTTGTAAGCTAATTGAACGTCTCCTAACAAGAGGAACAGATTACCTACGCCAAATTAGTGATTCTTTAGAAATTAAAAGAAAAATTGACCTTCAGAATTTGACAGCTGTCAAAATATTTCGATCAATACGATCCACATTGTAATTTACGAGCTATGACTACACTGTAAACGAACTTCAAAGTGGTAATTTATAAGTATAGGAAATAATGAGTAAGGATTTTAATTTTGTATTAAATTGTACAAGCGATAAACACAACATCAAATTCACATTTATACATTTATAATATACTGTATAATTTAACGGCTACTTACATTTTCAAAAGGATGTATACAGTTACCTACAGATATGTACAAAAATAAAAGACGAAAAACCTAACCTACTAAATTTTGCGAACTCATCTTTGTGTGTCTGTGAATCTGTGGTATGTAAGCGAAGCTGGACATCTATACTCCCTCGTATAGTGTGTATGTACAAATATTCGAATAGGTAATACGTGTGTGTACTTTCTGAAAACTAACTACGTGTATAGCAGTACCTGACACGCTGGCGTACGCCGAATGTCTCCTGTAGTTGTACGTCGCTTTGTAAGCGTGCCTCTCAAATGGATTTGGAACTGATAGAAAGAATTCAAGAATGTATCGTTCAGAAAACGAAATCGAAGAGGAGTTTGTCCAATTGTTGGATGTTTTCGAGGTGGTAAGGGACGGTTATAGTTTTCGCTCGCAGTTACACACATGCTTAAAGTAAAGCTATACAAGTCTGAATATTAACTATATAGCTTTGCTTTCAGTATGATTCTAATATTTCTTGCATTTCTATACGCATTCAACAAGCAAAAAAATTTTGAAAATTTAACCGTTTCACCATCAATCGCATTCCAAAATTATAAGAAAAAAGATTAACTCTAAAAATTGAACATCTATTTAAATATGTAGGACACCAACATTAACATCATGACAGTAACGAGCGGATCACATTTAATATGACAGGTATACCCAGGTAGTACATACGGGATTCCTTACATGTTTCTTGCTGAACCTTCTCTTCAGCAACGACGAGTCCCGCTTGCTCCGTCACCGGCAGATGCTGCTCTAGCGCATTAACGCAGTTCAACATACTTCTGTAACATACAAGTTAACGTAGGTAATGAGTATGGTGGGAAACTGCTGTGGGTTAGAAGTGCGTTTTAGTTTATCAGTAATAGGGATAGAACTGCAAAGATCTGAAAGTGGAAACTAATAAAACGTAAAGTATGTGATGTGTATATTCACTAAGATCTGTTCTTTTTGGTTTTAATTGATTCACCTGTAACTGTCAAATGTCAAATTAGGAATTACAATTTAACAATTACCGGAAGTATTTTGACGTATATAACTGTCAGAATAAACAGAATAAAAAAAGACTACTCTTAAGCCTGTATTACACGGTCAAAGTGCAAGTCAAGTTTTACGTCAAAGTTGTTCAAAGTCGCTTCAAATTTCTCGTGTAAATGACCACTTTGAAGGACTTTGATGTCGTCACATCAAATTTTACTTTGACGTTAAAAATAGTTACTGCAACAAATTTGTTATCAAAGTCGGTCAAAGTTCTGCTCTGCGCATGCGTAAGCATTGCTCCCGCACAATATTTATCCGAAATAGCTACAAATTTTATAAGTGTCAAATGTGTATTCACAATTACAACTGTCAAATTTCAACTAACCTATTGCTTTTACAATTCGACAGCTGCAAGAAATATTTTGATACTCGACTTTTACAATTTGACAGCTGTCAAAATAGGGACGATTATTATTGGCTCTAACATTGTTGAAAATAAAAGCATTGCGACAACTACCATAAATTTTCTGACAGTTATAAAACGGGAAAATATATCAAATTTTTATAATTTAATAGATTGTGGAGCTCGTGCAAGTGGTTACGAACAATGTTCCTTTCATTGTTAAATAACTATAATAACAACAATTACAGGTGAACTTTCAGAATTAGAAACTTTTACAATTTGACAGCTGTCAATAGTTTCTTTTGTTGCTGAACCGTCAAAATGAGGTAAAAAAATGATTTTTTACCATTTGACATTTGTCAAAATTAGGATCATTACTAGCAATCTACCATTTTTGAAAACAAAAGCGTTACGACAAGTACCACAAATTTTCTGAGAGCTGATCGGTTAAAATGGAGAATAATAACTAATTTTTACAATTTGATAAATTCTTGAGTCCGCGCAAGTGGTTAAGAAAAATATTTGTGTTATTGCTGACACATTATATTAAATACGCGCTCTAAAACTATAGTTTATAACAGTCGAAATGTAAAAATGAGGAAAACATTTTTTTTGCAATTTGACAGCTGTCAAAAGTTTTGCTTGTTATACACACACATTCATTATTGTAAAAATCACCGCGTTTTGACAAGTATCATAATTATTTTGACAGCTGAACCGTCAAAATAGGTTAAAAAAACATTTAAAACGATTTACATCGTACCTATAGAAGCAGATCTTAACGAGGGTGGTGACGTTGTGATCATGCAAGGAAAAAATGATGACAATCGTTATTATTTAAATTGATGCAATGTCTTGACGGTTACATAATAAAATTTGATATATTTAGTATAATTGGAAGTTAATAGTAATATAACGAATGGGAATGTAAATGTTATTCTGTGTATTGTTAGTATTTTGAATCCTGTTTCTTTTAAAAGTTTTCGTTACTTTTTTCAAGATTTCCTTCGTTTTATAAAAGAAAAGAGTATATGAAAATAATAATTACCATAAATTTCCCGATTTATTACTTCTTTGCAATACAATTTAACCTCCAAGAATAATAAAATAAAAACCCAAGAAAATTCAAGATAAAATATACATATATTTAAATAATTATATTATACAACTTATAAAATAATACAAATTATAATTGTAACATAAAATCCATACAGATTATACTTAAAATTTTAAGTTTGTAATTCCACCTTTTCTGATTTTTCTTCGCCATTGCTGGTACTGCTATAGCTTACTTTCCTGCTACTGCAAAAATAACACAAATTAAAATAAAAAAAAAAAACAAAATGAATAAATTTGAAGGAAGTTTTCCAACAATTTTCCGTTATTAGAATCATTCGTCATACTCCTGACATTGCATGAATTTTTTTAGATTAACTTAAGATGAAAGGGTTTGTTCATGTATGTTACCTTTTTGCATAAAATAAGAAAAATACAATACACATTAAATCATACACATATATCGTTTAATGAGTGAGGGAAAGGAGGTTGTTAGCTTTAAAGCCAGGTGCACACATGCGTCATTTGTGTACGAATATCTGACATTTATGTCAAGGTCTTCGTAAAGTTTGCAAAAATACAAAATTCGTACACTTATAACGAATGATCCATGGAAAACAGGTCAAAATAAATGTAGGTACAATATGTAGGGAGCTAGAGCGAGTACTTCGTTGATGAGAATGTGGTATGCGTGACGTGAAGCTGTCTAATAATAATAATAAATGTACAATAAATAAGTATACAACAGATATATTACAAAGACGATAGAGGATAAATAGAGAAATATAAATAGAGTGTGTGATAGATAGATAGAGAGACAAACCCACCGTCGTTTTAGGGCTGCGAATCCGGCCAGGTCCAGGAGAGCGCGTTGAGCGGCTGAGCTGGGACCGCGACCCGCTCGGGCGCCACCGCCGCCTCGTCACGGCCTCTGCGGCACACACGGGGCACGGCCAGTGTTAAGCACCTGATTGCGCAACGCGTAAGGCTGGCCCGAAGACTGTCTTGGAGCAACGGTCAGCAAACGCACGCTCTCAAAATACAAGGCAACATCTACAACGTGAACTGTGTGAATGTTTCCCGATTGTAGCGACTGTAGTCCTGTCACACGCACGTGCTGCAGCTTCAGGCATATACACATCGAAAATTTTATCTATGTATGTTCTGCTTTCGTAAATTAGAAGGGAAACGTTGGATAATGGTGGTGAGAATGGTGGAGAGGGTGCAAGGATTCGCACTTTAAAGATATTCTTGCGGGGAACAAAACTTGCACAAGCAGGTACATAGGCGATAATAAACCAGCCAAGTCGACTTAGCTGGAGACCAATAATTAGATAATCTTAGCCTACAACATCTAACAGCTACACATCTCACAAAAAACAACGACCTTTGTTTGACATAATGGGTCGACTCCCAATAAAAACCAATAACCTCCAAATTTAAACTTAAGTGATTCCTTGTAAGAAATAAAGTCGGAGAAACTACTAACATATAAATTCAGAAGCCCAAAAGAGTGGAGTTTGTTCAGGATATACTGGCCAAGGCTCCTTGAGATATGATTGTGAGGACATATTAGGTGCTTTTTGGTGTAGAAGACCTCACCTATCAGGAGTAAATAGGTTGACGTAATGTTTTAAATTTTGATTGAGCATGAATGGCGGTAGTAATAAAAAGCCAAAAAAAAAATAGAACAAAATTAACTTATTTAAAAGAGTATTGCAGAATAGGTATTGGAAATGCATCCCAAGGTGATGGTGTTTCTTAAGTAACATCCCAAACGGGTTAAGTCAACTCAAACCAACAACAAGAACAATGCTATGCAAGATGTACTAGCCCTCATCTTGCTGACAATGTTGGCCAACCTCAGACTTTCTGTATAGCTTTGGGGTGCTTCTTAATCGTAGTAAGTTTTACTTTTCTGTTCTTATTACAAGCTCAAAGTCGGAAGCCCTACTTTAAGGCCAACACCAAACATCAATTGATACTGTAAGTCTTACTGGAACTGTGGCTTCTTGATAAATCTTCTCGAAAATGTTTCCAACACCATACTGATACTAGTTCTACTACGGAAGATGGCAACTTAGTTCCTGAAATACGTATCTAGTGTTAATAGTGTTGCTGTTAGTGTGGTCATCTTAGAGAACAGTCATACGTTGATTATTTTATAACGTTATCAAGTACTCAATTTTCCAAAATGGTAGAAACGCAACGTGTTTGAACCTTCGACATGTCAAAAGCGATGTCTTGGTTAGTCTGTTCGGGTGTATGTTCATTTTGACTATGCCTTTGGTTTCCATTGAGCAGGCCAGTAAGACAGACGCTAAGAATTCATTTATCACTGCATGAACGAAATCTGGACAATTATATGACCACAAGATGTGTTAGAGCTTGTTGCTATTTCGGCAATTTTGGGTAGCATGATTCAGCCAACCCCATAGAAGAAATTATTCATTCTTGTGGAGTGAATTTCCTAAGGTAACTAACAGAATAAATCCGGAAACGTTAAGCTCCACAAAAGAATCAGAAAATTAGACTCATCAACGTTAATAGATTTTTTTGTTGATTCTGCTTTCACCTAGCTGATAATTTTTGGCCTACCTTATGCTTTCTGTATAGCTTTGGCCAGCTTCTTATCGTAATCAATTTTACTTTTCTGCTCTTGTGGTAAATTTCAAGTCAAAATCTCTCCACTAGGCTTAATGTCAAAAATAGGTCAATATAGTGACAAACTCAAGACCTTTACACCAATTTGCTGACCTGTCTTACATCCAAGCTTATTCTATAGTCGTATATCTTGGTTAACTCTCTCGAATAAGTCTTAGCTGTGGTTATGCATTGGCTTTCTATGAAGCAATTCCATTGTAGGCAAGTATGACATCACCTTGTTCATCACTGCATTAACGGCTCTTCAATTGTTATCTGGACGGAAAATGCAGAGCAACTTCTTCGAGATATCTGTGATACTACAGCAGATAGAAGTGAGTATGATAATATTCAGGAAAATGTGACAAAAACATCAGTTAGTAGTTCGCTTTTCGAGAAATAATGGGTTACCAAATTTTCGCGAGATATTTACGCTACTGTACAAAAAGTTCTTGTATCCCTACTGAGAATTTTTGACTTGGAAACTGCTTTTCTCAATTCTCGGACCAATAAAATTTTGGAAATAATTTTCCTAGTATTTATCCCCAATAGCCTTTTCCACTATCGTTTAGATTTCAGATTCCTTTGACTTTCTATCGATTTGAGTGAGAGACGTTACGGTTTGGCCATAATTTTTGGCTGCCTCAGGATGTTTCAATTGTTTAAGCTGCAGCCAGATCTTGTTGTGCATGCAATGTTGAAGATTAAATCTGAACGTACCCTTAATGTATGTACTGGTTTGCAGAAACTAAATTGTTAGTAACTTGGAATCAGTTATTGAACAGTACGCAAGTCTTCTACCTAGATAATAGTAAATAATCATAGTGAAAGCTTCGTGATTATTTGAGCTGTACCTGAGAGATGACTAAAATATTTTAATTAACCTCCTAGAAAAATTATAGAGAAATAAACTACACTGACGTCTAGAACAGCAATTGAGGAAAGAACAAGAAATTGTTTTTTTTTTCATTTAGATCTCTAAATAAAATCATGCAACACAACATGACGAATAAGAAAAAAGGGAACCAAATACCTAGTGCACTGACGTCAGATGAATCTCAGGTGGAAGAAGTGGTAAAGTTTTGATTGGGTGGTTGGAAGAAGATCTATAACCCCTAACGAATTCTACAAACTACCTGAAAATAATGGACGAAATATCAGTTACTGCATTTTATCAGAAAGCAATAGAAACTGCTAAAAGCTTTTAAAGAATATAAAATTCGAGGACGGAAAAAGTGTCAGGAAAATAACTTTCTGTACAAGCTTTCTTTAAGCAATAAGCTATAAGAACCTATTAACATTATGGTTTTAATTGATATTTCATCTAATGTAAAACATACATACATTAGATGAAACACCACAGTCTACAGTCGCTATGGCAGGTTTTGACATAGAAAAAATCCATTTAAAAATTATTCCACATAAAGGCACAGAGTTAAAGGAAACAAAAAAGACAGGTATCCATCCACAGAGAGGCTTAAACATCAACAAGGATGATGTATTTACTTATTTGGTTAATTTTTTTTTATTTAATCTAAAAGGCTTTAAATATAAACTAACCAAAACTATATAAGTATGTATCACGAAATTTGCCATCAACAAACAAAATTAAACAAACTGGGAAATTAAAAAGTCACACGACATAATCAGAGGGTAAGAAATGTTGCCTCGTATGTTGAGTGATCGTGCACCCAAGGCATGCTACTACAATCCGCAGCTCGCGATCTTTATGACGCTAATACCGGGGAAATACCGGACCCGGCCCGGAAAACGCGAGCTGAACATTTTTCTCTTATGTTTCATGTGTTGTTGCTTTGTTTTTGCTTTAATTTTGCCGATCACTATATAGAGTCCTTTTAGCTTTTTCGTCACTATATTATTAGATCAGTTTCAATGATATCGGCATTCAATTAGTTCGACTGCAATTCGTACTAAGTTTTATGTTTTCATTTGAGAAAAGTTTCAACACTCACACCAACATATCGGGCAGGCATTGCTAAATAACATCTATAGTGGTAAAAACGTGTGGTTGAGCTATATTGTAAACTTTCAATGAAGATTGTTTTTTAGAGTAATTTGGGAATGCTGAAAAAAAGTAATAATTTTTGTGAAATGCAATATTTTGATTAACTAAATTGAATTTATAATTTTGGTAAAGTCATCAAAACATATTTCAAATATACTTTAGTAAAACTAAGTATTATAAAAAGAGAGATGTCCAGTTTTTATGAAAAATGCTTTAAAACTGTGTGAGACCAAAGATTTTTTGCGCTTTATAGAGATACAGTTGCTAACAGAAGAGGACCCAGAAATTACAGATAAAGACCAAACCATAAAAAACCGACTAGTACCATATTTTTCTTAAAAACAAATTTTGAAAATGGATTTTGGGATAAAACTGTCCAAATCTATGATTCATTCGTTGCTGATAAGGGACATGTGCCAGGACAATGGATGGAGTGGGTTAGCATAAAAACAAACTGAATATTTGTGCAGTTAAACCAGATCTGGCCTTGCAAAATCTTTTTCTTGCTCCATCCAAACAATGGAAGCAATTATAAATATCTCAGAACGTTATTATCTGGGATGCCAATAAAATGAACCAGACCATCAGATTTCGTCACATGTAAAGGATGAGCTAAACCAAGGTTTGGTAGCACAGAAGCAAACCATTACGTATGGCAAAAAGTTTGTGTAATTATTTTTCGAATTAGTAAATATAGCACAAACATTGTTGCCAAACCGTTTCCAAGGACTAAATTTTTAATACTAAAACATCGATTTCCCAACAGCTGCTTCAAATATTTTAAAGAGGCAGACAAGAGGTAGCTATTGCTTGATTATGATGGCCACAGAAAAAGATCCACCATCTTTTCTTATATTACAATATGATCTTCAGAAGAAGTCTAAATTTTGGCATTGATCTTCAACAAATATGTACAATCTCTAGTCGGCCAACTAAGAAGTGGAACCTTTTATCGGTATAAAATCAATTTCCAAACATTTTCTTGTGAAGGCAAGTCTCCACGGAATCCTTCTTTTGATATTTGGACGGAAGAAATATCTGGTCTACTGTGGTCGAGAGGTGGTGGTATCTAAATACCTTCGGACTACACAGAAACATACAGCATTAGCATTATAATATTATGCACAAGGCGTATGTGTGAAAGTGATACATGGTTGAACACATTACCTCAAATGGTAATAGCAAGTAGTACCAAACGGTATCAAACAGTTGTAAAGTCTACGCAATAGAATTGTGTCCATATTCTGCATCTTGATATATAATCCATTGATTTGTTTCCATTACTATGATACTGGTCTAGTTTCTAGGGTGAATTCACAGGTTTGGAAATAATGTGTGCACCAAATTCTATAATCCTGTGGTAGATGCGACAGCCAGCCTAAAAACTAAAAACGCAGAATTTCATAGATGTTTTGGGAAGGCTGAACGACAAAAGACAAGACCCCAAAGTAGTTACTGCTTGCAAAACATTATAATAGAAAACGAGCACCAATTTAATGTAACGCTTTGGAGACTTTTGGCCGAGTAGCACTTATTGCTAGGAACAGTATACAAAATAAAATGCAGAGGATATTTTCTCATTCTTCTTTTATCATTATTTCCATGTTATTATACAGGTTTAGCTGGTAGGCTGAGATCATAAGGTTTTAAATAATCCGCAAACAAAATTAGATAATCCTGTGGTCGATGGGACAGCCAAATTAAATTAATTTCTACCACGAAAGCAGAATCTCATAGATGTTTTGGAAAGGTTGAACGAAGAAAGATTCATAACCTCAAACTAAATGCTTGCTGGACATTACATCAGAAAAAGAGCACAAACTTAATGTAGAGCTGACAACCAACTAGCACTTAGAGACAGTAATACCAAAAAATAAGTAGAAGAGTTTTTCTCCTCTTACTCCTTACGATATCTTGGAATAGGGTGGAAGAATCCTTCTCACCTAAAAGAGTATAAGAACGTATTGGTACGTGTGGAGATGCTAGAAAGGCTGAACGAAAAATTAAAATCAGGACATATGCAGAACGAGACAAGGACGAGATCAGGATTACGCCAAGTGGCAACAGCAAATATTATCAAATAGTTGTAAAGTCTGGTCCCTTACATTCTTCATATTTTTCTCTCCTTTTAGCCTTTCTTCGATGTTACTGTACGAGGCTAGCTGCTGCGGCGAATTGATTAACTTATAAAGTCAAGGAATACAATAAAATCGAATTTGGTAGGATTTTTGGTGGATGCGGTAGCCAGAATAAGAAAGGCAGCTGAAATTTTTTCTAAAGCATCCCAAGTACGAGAGAGATGAGAGTTGATGTTCTGGAATCGTTGAAGAGGAAAAAGTTGAAAAATCCGCAGTATTTCCTCTTGGGTTTGCCAATAATAAGTACCAACCCACCTAAATTCAAAATATTTTTTCGAATCAGGTACCTATGTTAGAGCCTACAAAACCAATCTTGCATTTTGTAAATCTGTTAGGGTTTACCAAAATGGATATATCCAGTTTTAAAGGAATGCTTCACATTTGTGCCAGTCTAAAGCTAATGGGAAGCAAACAATAGTAATAAGTAAGTCAAATACAAATATTTTTTCAGAAATTTTCAATATTTGCTAGTGACAGAACACAACGCAGAGCTTCAACTTCAGATTATTGCTCCTTTCCAAAGATTCTGACTTTAGATAGAACTTTTATATACAATGCACTTTCTATAGGAAATAGCGTCATGTACCAAAGATACGTCTTCCTTCAGATTTTAGCCGCACCTTTGGTTGAACTTTGGTGCAGTACGTTGCACAAGATTTAATAGGTTATAAGACATTTAGTCAGAAATAAGTTTCAACAAAATAGCAGAATAACGTCTCAGCACAATGGAGGTGCTTCTCATTGTATCCAAACGTTTCTTTGACGTGAAAACATTTATACTGGATGGAGATGTCAATACTCAAACAACTAGAATCTGGTAAGTCAATAAGAACACAAGGGGTGGAGTCGTATTACCAAAGAATTCTAGAAATCATATTGAGGGAATTTAAACTTAAGATTGTGCCGCTAGAGGTCGCGATTTTGACATACATGTAATGACATTTATGTCAAAATGGCTTACACAGGCATCGGCACAATCTTAACCTAAAACTAAGAATTTAAGGCTTGTAGACACGTTTTGAGATTTATAAGAACACAAAATAAGAATATTACAAGCTTCTAACGGTGTTAACGGTTGCTTATGTCAAACAGCTTCAATTGACTTTTTCTAGATTGTAATTCATGATTAGTGTCATGGTTATTAAATAAATACTGTTTTCTGTAATTCTGTTCTACTTTCTTTTTGACATTTGTTAGAACACTCTGACTTGACATTTTTGACAGCAATTCCACGAGAGATAAATAATAAATTCAATAGGAAAAAGGAAGTTGTAGTTATCTCTTGTTTACTCTTTGATTACTACTATAATACTGCAAACAAATTTAGTTAAAAAACTTTTTCTCTTGTGTTACATTTAATTTTAATACAATCTCTCAATCAAATAGACAGGATTTCGATTTCGGTAGTACCAATTTGTGATTTATTTTGTTTAAGTAATCCGCATACCCATAAAAGTACGTTCAATATTTCAATTGGATATTTCGACATAATCGTTTAATTAAATTTTTATCGAAAACTCACAAAATTTATTACTCTTTTACGCAATATTTTCAATCATAAATTTTAGATAAATCCCCGGTAAGCAATAACTCAATCGACCACACCTTTTTATCACTCAAATACAACGATACACAGTACACAGCAAAGACAAACTACCACAACATAGCATAAATTGTTTTACTCATATACACATCAATTAAGCGTCATAGTGTGTGTGTGTCAGGAACGAAATGTCATGTGAACGTCAACCGGGAGGTGGCGCAACGTGATATAGTCGATTGTGCGTTATATCGTGCCGATGATGCGGTTATCAATCGCAACGAAGATCGCGTAACCAATAAAATATATATCAAACAAAAAAAAACAGCGATAGCGATCCTAATTAATTCTGTGGCGGGTTCCACGCGAGTGAAATGAATTAAGGAAGTGTACGATTGTGCGTTTGCAAAATGTACACAGAACGGAAACAGATTTTCCGAATGAATGGTCGTCGCGCCGCGCTAACCGTAACGCCGACGGCATCCTAATTTGATCGCGTGAAATTGTGATCTGATTTCGCTCACGTACTGCTGACAACCATGCGACAATATTAACTACATATATGCGAGGATGTTTAAAATTAGTAATTTGCTTTAACGAGTCAGTTGTTGCTGTAGAATGAATGGCGAGAAACGTGGTCAGCCTATACGCAATATAAAGAAGACAATACAAACGAAACGTCTGGTGGTGTTAGCACGTACGATGTTATGGGAGAATCAATGTTTTTATCTAGGAAAATTACGTGATAAACGCAATATATTTGGCCTTTCACTCGAAATTTGCTAACATGGTGCTGTTGACACTTATATCTTCCCAGAAAAGTTATAAAAAACTGGTCAATATATGAGGATGTAATCACCATTAAAGCCTGTCACTTTCCATTTCTATTTTCAAAACAAGGAGGTTTCATGGATGGTCACAATCTCCACTAAATGCGACAGTTTTAACGTCATCACTAAGGTAGAAGTGGACGTCCTCCTTTTGTAGATTTTAGGTTATATCAGCAACTACAATGACTAAAATCCTACACCTCCGACCACTAAGATTAAGCCGAACAGAATTTGCCGTTTTTTTTATAGAAATTAGGAAAACTGCTTCAAATTCTTCCTGAAAGAATGGGTGGTTTAGAAAGATTTCATAAAGTTGTAGGTACTAAAGAAACACAAAAAATATCGCTTTGAAATTCCTCAGAAAATAATTAAAAATTCAGATTTATGTCTGCCATCCTTCACAACATGACAAAATGGAACAATGACATTCTGCAGAACATTTTCCACTCATATCATTTCCTCCAAATGACGGGTTCCATACCTGCTTTTATAAAAATATCATAATCAGAATGAAAGAGCACTCATTCAGTATTGGTTCAATTGGTATGTAGCTCATTTTCTCTTTTTCTCATTCTTTCTGAACCATTAGAACTTCGCTCCTTTGCTGAAGAATCAAATTGGCCCATAATCGTGCAAACTGATTTCTTTGATGTTTATTATTACCGGTAAAAATTGGTTGCTATCAAACTGGACCAATTTTCTTCCATTAATCTAATGGATAATAAATTGATTATTTACCCATATAACAGCTAAAATTTGTAGGGTATCAACAATCTCAATATGGGCATTTTTTTGCTCCATAATGTATTTGAAAATGGTTCAATTGATAATCTTCAAGGTTAATAAACAAGATAAAAGATTTGGCCAGAAATAATTTGCACAAAGTCCATAAACTCTAGCTGCAAGACTTCAAATTATTCCATTTTTTCTCAAATTTTTTACTCTTCTTATTTGTTTCAGAATCAAGGAAATCCAAAACCTTATAACCAAGAAATAATTTCAAATATTTGAGTATAATATAGAGAGATACACGTCAAAATTGGTCTACAACCACTGAATCTGTAGTTGTGGCTCCTACACCCCATAAAATTCGTGTTCCTAGATAGTTTTTGAAAGAACTCCAGTTGTGAGTATTCAGATTTCGATTATGTATGGATTATGTGGGGATCCATTGATTTTCTAATGGATCCAATGGATAATTTTTGAAGCACAGTGTTTATTGTCACCTCTTCATAAATTTGTCGCCAACAATATTTTATCCTCATGAAAGTTTCCAGATATTAAACATTTGTCTTTTTCTAATAACTCTATGAGCATATTTTGTTGCTCATTACTGCAATAGGATTTCTTTTTATCCATTATATTATAAATCATTAGTACATGCAAAAAAATAAGATATAAAGTCGAGGATATCTTGATGTCAACCATTTAACAACTATGCAGCCACCGGTAGCCACTATGATAAAATGAACTAAATTTTATTTATCGATATAGTAGATGCACATTTACATCGACTAAAGCGGTGTTGCCGCTAGTTACCAATCGACAATTATTTCAAGCGATCGACTTAATATCGATGAGTATTCAAGAACAGAGAAGAGAGAGGTCATTCGACAATTTCGTGTGACATTTGACGTACGCGGCAAATATCATTCGAGATTCGAGAATCGGGTCCCTGGTCAATTGGTTGTAACAGTGGAGTGCAGTTTGGAGGCATGAAAAACGTCTTAATGCGCCTATCTTTTGACATTAACACGTCATTTGGTCCATGTCCTGGTGCATTATCAAGGACGAGTGGCGCCTTCTCAGGTAAATTTCTTTTTTGTAAAAACCAGCGTACTTGGGGTACAAACTCAGTATGGGACCATTCATGGAAGATTTCTTTTGTCATCCATGCCTTATTTTGTCATTAATAAGTGACAGGCAAGTTAACATTTTTAAATGGCCTTACCAAGAACTAAAACTTTCAATTTATGGGTTCCAGTGGCATTTGAGCAGGGCAACCCAACAAAACCGTCCGATTATAGAGCTGACCATTCCCACACGAAAAGCGTTCGAAACGTCCGATTACAGGAAAAGTCCGACTATTGAACGACCGATTACCGAGCGCCTACTGTACTAAAAATAAATATTTTTAACGAAAACATGTCATATTTCATATTTTCTCATGTTGGCCTCTGGGGTACGTTCTTTACCTCTTATGGTGGCAGCCAACCGGTTAAAGAGGTCATGATTGCAAGGTTTCCCAATGCCATACTGTTCCAAAACTTAATTTGGGCGGTAGATCAATTGAAAAAGAGGAAGAGAAGAAAGTAAGTAACACCAATCGATAAAACTTCTACAAATTGGGAGACTATCTACTTGAGACGATAAAGATTTGTATAGGTCTCCATAAAGCTTTCCAATAGCATTTATTGTTTGAAGTAGGATTTACTCAGTGATGCATTGGAAATTGCTTCCGTGTCCTAATAGTAAATATTGTCACATGATTTTATCATCTACAGCACGATTTTATATTTATATGTACATAAATAGGTACATATTTGCGAATTTCTATGCCAGCCGACTCTTTACGTAATCTTTGAAAGTCGTGAAAAGACACGCAAGAATCTACTACATACATAACAACAATTTAAAAAAATAATAAATTCTATTCAGACTTGAATGAAGTATAATATTATTCATATTTTTAATTAGGATTAATGTTTCACAATATTATAACCTTTGTTACCACTGATAATTGCATATTCTATAGATGTTTGGTTAGTAAAACAGTTTTGATTGGTTGGTAAATCAATTGAGGATTGTTCAAGAATGAATCTGGATTAAGTGCGTTTAATTCAACTCTCTAGCTCTCCATGAGGAGATCTTTTATAGACCTATTCTATTGAGTATGTAGGTGTACTATGCCGTTTCTACGCCAACCGGTTTTTTGGTTTTTTTAATCGCTAATTAGATCACTAAGTAATGCGACGGGGTCAAAATATCAACATTCCTAGCAGAATTCCGTCAATTAGAAAGCCTAATTAAAAAGTGATCTAATTAGCGATTAAAGAAAACAAAAAACCGGTTGGCGTAGAAACGGCATAGTATACCTACTCTATTGAGATCTTTTTTATGGTCACCGTTTCTTGGGACCAGGTAAGAGTGGTATTACTAGTTCCCAACAAAAAGTTAAAGTTTGGAATCTAGAAAGTCTAGTTCGAAATCTAATCTTCTTCCAACTACATTTTCCACCATTTAATCAATTAAAATTTGGAAAATTTCCTCAGAGGAGATCAAACTAAAATGGGGAATTCCTAATATCATTCCTTGAAAATCTTATCCCGAATCCAGATCATATACTGCCCTAAATAGTTTTACCAAATATCTTTAGAACATCGAAAATATCTTTTCGTTATCTAACACTACTAACGCGATTAATTTTCAAAGAACCGCGAGATTGTGTTCAGCTAGTGCACGTTATACGATACCACGACAAAAGAAGCGAAAACAAATAAAATAAACAACGCGTTCGTTCATCCTACTTGCAGGTAGGGTGTACCGCGTTCTGTGCGCCGAGCATGCTAATACACAGATAATACGAGAGAAGAAGAGTGACAGATAGACAAGGTTTCTGTGGCGACAATCGTGCAAACACTCACCCATACAGGCGGCTGTCCCGAAAACTGGTCCTAACATCGTACAAATATTGTCAGTGATTAATCAAACAGAAAAGAAGAAACAATAGATAAACACAATCAACAAAAACATCATGATGATTCATAACCAACAAAATGCGAATAATCTCATCATCTCATCAAAAATTGATAACAAGAAATCGATAGCTACGTCGATATTCGTCATCAAGAATTTTTTTTAAATACATTGTTTGGACATCAATTTCTTGCTAGAAAAAGAACATTAACGCTGGGTGGAAATAGATGGTTCTTGTTCAGAATAGGTGCGTACTAAATCTAATCTTACCTTCCATTGCCTTGTCGAAACAGGGCCAATATCTCTTCGAAGGTTTTGTTCTTCGTTTCAGGCACCTTCTTGTATGTGAATATCCAGAAGATGGCGAGTAGTACGCTGAACGGCAGAAATGTGTAATTCTCCAAAGCATTCTGAAAAAAAGAAAGTTACCATGATTAGAAAAAAAAGTGAAGTAAAACTGTTGGCTAAATCATATCAGTTGTACAAAAAAATCAATCTTTCTCACTCAAGTAGCTAGGTATATCAAATGTAATAAATAAAATCTAAGTTGTAGGTATTAGGAAAGGTCCAGCAGCTGTTACTGAATAAAATAGTTTGCAAATCACGAAAATGTGTGAGTGATAACCAATCAGGAATGTCCTGACGGTCTTGACAAACTCTTACACCTTTATGTTATTCAAGTATTGGCTTGTCAAAATTAAAAACTTTAGTAAAGGGTTAATAACGATTAGAATAGATTGGAATGTTTCAAAAAGCAAAGGAAACGAGGCAAAACCCACTCTTTCATAAAAAAGGCTACAGTTATGAGAAAATTGGGACAGTGCCGGTGAAGCAATAAATTTATGTCAGAAATTTGCAAAATCGTCAGGTGTTCAAGTTTCTTGTGACAGAACTAGTAAGAACCCAAATAAGAAAGCGCTATCACAGGCTACTACAGGCGCAAAGGCATCGAATGTGCTCGGGCAAGCAAATAGTGGATCTAAGTAGAATGGGACGAGGTTTTTTTGGAACGGCGCAAGCAAAATCAATATCCTTGACAGTAATGGGTTGAAGAAGTTGACAACACTGGTTAGTAAATATCACCAAAACGCCAAATGACACAGTAATTGGATGTGGAGAAACAGGGAAGCAGATGTCCCCTCCATCTTAGAGGTCAAAATGATAGCCATGCAGGCGTTATAAACAGAGTCAAGCTCCCTTAAGTAGCACTGGGATGCTCTAGGAGGACCATTGACAACTTCTTTCTTCAACATTTAGAATCAGCTTCATTAATTCGAAGTTTAACAGAAATCCCCCAAAACTCTAAGAATTTGCACTAAACTTTTTGGTCAATATAAATCCTACTACAGTCAAGATCTTGCCCCTGTCTTGGCTTCTAGATCTACGACTACATTCCGAAAACTAGCAAACTAGCAAAATTGTTGATGAATTGTACTGTTGAAGGGACAACAGAGCGGCTCAATGTAGCTGGTACCTGGACGAGTCAATTTTGGCAGAAGATGATGCTTACGACGATTGCCTTCTTACAATAAGAGAATCCTTGGCTTCAGATATATCATAGCAATTTATGCTAGAAACAATCTAGAAGAGATACATACGTGGTGCAGCAGTTTGTGAAAGATCAGAACGACAAAAATTAAAGGAATACCTTCTGGCTGATGGAAAATCTGCACACAACACCTAGTTGACCATGTTTTCTATATGACATGACATGATTGTGCTTTAAAGAGCTCATGATTGCAGGCTTCCCAATGTCATACTGCTCCAAAACTTAATTTGGGCGGTGGATCAATTGAAGAAGAGAGGGCCATTCCAGAACTGACGTGGGAGGGTTCCTATGGTTGCATCAAAGCTTTCGTCAGTACTAAGCTTACTGTCAGATACATTTCTTATTGGAATAGACTTGCCAGCATGAGATATTGCAAAATTATCGATATTCATCTATAGGATATCCACCAGACACCATAAACCAGTCCTCCCGAGCATGCCAATGCTGGACATATTGTATGGGTTAATAAACTCTTGCTGAGTAGAAAGTGGGCAAACGCAGAAGAAACTGGCTAGATAAATTAACTCTGGACCAACTGTCTTACGGGTACAACCAAATCGACAACCTGTAAACGTCATGCGGGCGCAATAGGCTTTTTTGTTCAGCGGCCGTTTGAGGTTTAACTGCCCATGAACGAAACAAAAATTGGGTGACCCCTATTGAAGCCTTTGTAGCATTTGTGAATGTGTTATGGCCAGTATAAAGATTACAGTAAATGTAACGGTCAAGGATAGCATAATCTACAATTGGGTAAATCCTACGGCAAATATTGTCCTAACAAAATGTGATTTATACTTACAAACAGCTAAGCCTTAAAAGAGACACGTAAACAGGCAAAATTGACATTTCCGGAAGACCGGACAAGATGAGATTACCAGTAGATACTTGTTATATTTTCTGAGGAGAAGGAATTTAATTGGACGGACCTAATAGTTCAAAATATTATTCAGTACGATTTGCGCAAGAACACTGAAGTTGGTTGATTTTGGTGGCGGTAATGAAATGATTTAAGCCATAAAAATAAAACCCCTGTGTGTTTTGTTTCTACATAAAATTTCTGGAAATGGTTCTGATAAATGATGAATAATTGCTGGCAGGACTGGATATTTCAGTAAGGCAATGAAGCAATTCATAATTCCAGATAAACAAAAAAGTAGCTTCATCAAGGTGAAATCAATTTATTACAAAAGTCTCCTCGCTTTCTCAAATCTGAATCCCATGGAAAATCTTTTGAGAAAGAGAGATTTATATCCAGAGAGGAAGAATATACAATGAATTAGAGGAGAGACTGCAACAGATGAGCATTAAGCTCTGTGCATATTCTAATTTGCCAAGGATATTAAGAATTTGGTTTTCTTAAATCCGTGAAAAAAAATCCAAACAGAATATTAGCGGTAAAACTATTGCTTAGACTCCAAGACATGTTTCAAGGAGATTCGAAGAAGTACATCTAGTAGAAGGATTTAGCGCTGTACTACCATACCAGAAGTTGCACAAACTGGTTCGGTGACAATCCTATCACTGTGTTGTCTTGGCTAGACAATACTCTGGATCTAAATTTTAGCAAGAGTGTCAGCACAGTAGGACCACCAATCCAAAATCTTGTCAGGACGCCCACTACGCTGACAATTACATCAAAAGATGTATATTCTCGTTCAAGAATATAATCAGAATCAGTAATTTATTGAATTATGAAATAACAGACATGACACAATTAGAAGTAGTAATTACGTAGAAAGCAGGGCATTGCTTTATTTTACAAATCTATATTCCGCAATGAATGCTCCTTGCATACGGAAGTAAGATAATCATCGTTCGGAGGATTTCCAACAAGGTTTTATGAGTCAAAAGAAAAAGAAAATATTCTGTCGTAAAGGTTGAATAAAATTCTTATGAAATAAATTTCAAAACCAGCAACAATAGCAAGATTTTTTTTACAAAAAAAAATCTTAAGGTAATTTATGTATGCCACTATTAATTACATTCAATGATAACCATTTTTTAAAATTTATTTAAATTTTCTTGGCTGTGCGGAAATTTCTGTTATAAAAATTAAATACCAATAACTTAAATATTCATTGACGTTTCGCCCATGTATACATGATGCTTCATCAGAATAAATTGGAACTGTAAGACGAGTTTAAAAGTTTTTTAGAAATTGAAGAAAGAAGCAAATATGAAAACGGAGAATGGAATTTTGTATTGGAATTTTTTTTGTGGCTAAGCTTAACTTAAACCATCAAAATGAGCCATGTCGGCATTCTTGTATAAAATTAGGGATTATATTGCAGGATATTTAAATTAAATTTTATTCTTGTTAATTGTAAAGTTAAATTTCAGACGGTACTCATTTTTGAAAATATGTATATTTTTCTTTAAATTTATACGATATTATGAACGTGTGAGATCATTGTAAATTATAAAATATTTGAAGGAATGTTAAATCGTAAAACGTACTTGTACAATTTTTTGAGTCATAAAAAAATGTGTTCTGTATACGCATATGTTGCTATGAAATATTTAGTTATACATGGTTAATTCAATAAAAATATTATAAATTTAAAATTATTTCAAGTTTATATTAAAGGAAAATATATGTTTGATAGATTTGTGATATCTTGTCTATCGCTAACTGAATTTTTGTGTTTTTTAATTTGTATTTTTTTCTAGAACCGGTTGTACCGGTTTTCTTAGTATTTTGGTTTCATTGAAATTGTATGAATGGTTGTCATTATTAACGTGTTTTCTAATGACATTGTTTGAAAATTTATGGCCATTAATACGGGTGTTGCATAGTTTGTTCTATACAGGGTGTCCTGGAAAATGTGAGAAATCTCTCCGATTCAGATAGAACATTAAAAAATAAGATTACAAGTTCCCATATTTTTTTTCCTAGCGGCCCTCCCCACGGAGATACGGCCTCCTAAAAGACGCCACTGAAAAACAATTTTTCTTGAATAACTTTTAAACTACGTAATATAATTTAATGAAAATTTAATATGATTAACAGTAGTAAGGACCTCTTAAAATACTGCTCTTAAAACATAATTAGCGTGTTTAGTTTACCAGGGGCGTACTAGGTTGTACATTTTAATGCTTACATTTTTAACACCCTGTATGGTAAGGAGTTAAAAAAAATAAATTTGGATACCTTGAACATTAAGCTAAAGAAAAGGTACTCTTATTCAGTGTCGATAAAATGAATCGTTTTCGAGAAAAAAAATAGTAAAGGAATTAATGTTATTAAATGTTTATTAAAATGAACCATGATTTATAATTTTTCTTGTCTGCAACAAAGTTTGATACGAAAGTCATTCGAGGAACAGAAAAGTTTTAGTTTAGATTATTTAATCTAACAAATGTACAAAGATTCTTAAAAACGCAGTTTTGTCCCTGAAAGGCACCTTAAGTTATTCAAGAAAAATTGTTTTCCAGTGGCGTCTTTTAGGAGGCCCTATCTCCGTGGGGAGGACCGCTAGGAAAAAAATTATGGGAACTTGTAATCTTATTTTATTTTTGTTCTATCTGAATCCGAGAGATTTACCACATTTTCCAGGACACCCTGTATATGTATGTACATATGTATATGTACTTTGTCACAATTATTGCATAGGATTTTGTAAATAACATGTGTTTGTTGTAGTTTAGGGGTAGTATCTTTAAGTTTTGTATATAAAAATTGCAAATTATTGTGATTTTTATGGGATAGGTACTTTAATACTATGAGGAATTAGAATTTTGTTTATTTTTTCAGATAATCTATTCATATACGGAACCGCAACATATTTAGGAGTAGGGTCGGTATTTTCTTTATAGGAAACTTGTTGTTGTTGTAGGTTTTATTAAATTGCATAACGTAATTAATTAAATCACGGGAAGAAAATAGTTTCATCAGAATTTCAACAAATTTTATATAACGAAACGGAAAAGAAAATAAGTACCATTTTTATTTTTTGTGGCACATGCAGTTGTACTTAATCACGAGCTCCTACCACTGCGATTATCGAGCTGATTTCAAAAGCAATAAGAGTTACATTTCAGCAGATTGTATTCTTGCAAATGCGTGATATAATTGCTATCTTGAAACATTGCAGAATAGAAATGTAATTCATCAAAGTTTACAATACGTATGTAGGTACACGATAAAACAATGGACGATATTTCGGCAAATATTGACGAAATGTTCGTTGAGATGAGAACATACATACGTTCAATATATAGTCGGTAAGGTTGATTGGGAAATGTATTCAATCCAATAAACCAGAATAACAATAAGCAAATAATAAGCAAGGTTTCCCAACAATTGTATAACCAAAAAAATAACGATTTAATTTAATGACAAATTAGATTCATTTATTATCGTTATTATTACAAAAGAAACTGTAATCGAGGTCGATTATGTAAACTAATATTTCGTATGCATACCATCTCGATAAAAGCTACTACATCTTCTGCATAAAAATTTGCAAAATTTAAAATAATATTGGCATGATTGATATCTTGCACCACCGAAAATGCACTTCAATCTTCGTAAACTTTTCTCTGTCTCAATTCTTCGTTAGAGGGGTTTTCTGTTTCCGTCAGAACAAAGATTTCTTACGTTCCTATTTTCTTTGGTATATATATATAAAGTAACAAATTACAAGGACAATGGGAAACTTTCCGGAAGCGAGTGAACTTGTATTTCATCGAACAATAGAATTTTTCCGCTGGGATTTCACCAGAACGAATTCCATATTCTGAATGATGTAATTTTCAGATAGCGGAGCAGATATATTCCCGCATTGTATATGGTTACGTGCTTGCGCCGTAAGAGGAGAAGAGACATTTTTTATAAAACAAAAGTATGAAACGTACCTATACATTGATGCTCCAATTAGTAATGGTTCGTGATTACATTTTTTATATTGGATGTAATGTGAGATCAACTCTAGGCAGATATTGTTGCAAGCTCTTAAAGAAATAAAATGTATGAAGTAATGCATAAGGGAAATCCGCACATTGCCTGATTATTTATCATTGCGAGATCTAAGTTTTTTATTAAAAAGTGGATATGCATTTTTTCATAATTACATTTCTGCATATCATGCATTGTTATTGCTTAATTAAGCCCGGGCGAAAGTGGTTAACGAATTATACTAATTAATGGGAGATTAATGTAACCATTGTTGTTAATAACAATGTTCAGAGGCTGTTACATAACAAATAGTTTTTGAAGTGGTGCGAATTTAAATAACTTATAGTTATTAATCCCTGAAGAAGAACACACTGCTAGAATTTAGAGGTGCAGATTTTTTAGAGCTTAAGCTAAAGTTTAAGTAGTAATCGCGTTTGAAGGCACTTTATAACGTACTGCGTCTTCAAAACCTTTCCGCATTAGAGATGGCAATGCTTCTTTTTGATGGTTGGTTATAATAATAATAATAATAATATATTTATCCAATGGATCTAAGGTACAAAGAAATGTAACAAGATACAGTATAAGTCAGCAACATATTAGCAAAAAGTTAAACGAATCATATGGTTCTAATAGAAATAAGGATATATAAAAAAAGAAAAAAAAACATACAAATACACATCTAACTATCTAAAAATTTCTTCTGAATAAAAACACAGTGACAGAGGGCATTTAAGGTATTCGTAAAATTAGATTCCCATTTATCTGATCACTCAACCTGTTATAAAACTTTCAAGGGTGGGTTATTCTCAAATGTGGATAAACGGTGAACAGGTAGCACAAGATCAGTAGCTCTTCTAGTAGGATACGCATGGATATCACAGTGTCTATACCAGAAACGACGATTAGGTGCAATAGCACCCCTGTACGTGTTTATACGTGGTTATTAATATCGATATTTTATTTTATTATCTTTAGTATTATTTTATTGTTCATATCTTATGAATCAGTTTTCATAGACCTTCTCAAACCTCGACACATAAGTAAATTCACAAAATAGTGTTAAAATGTGTTTAAATGACTTTTGTTTTGAAGGTAATATACAGAAATCGCATATTTTTCTTTGTGTGGTAGTTTCTATTTATGAATATAAAAAATTCACCTCTCATAAGAAAAGAATTGCAAACCATTTTTCGATGGAAGCCAAAACAAGAATTTCGAATATATTTAAAACCTGTCAAGAGAGGCCAGCAGTTTGAAAGTAAAAAATGTTGAAATGATAGCAAAGGAACAGGTATACATAGTAGATATGTTTTTTCGGGTCTTGCCGGGTAATTATTCTTTGTCTTGACGTTTCGCTGATTGTGCTATCAGCTTCTTCAGAAGTTTTCTAAAGTTTTCTGTCTTTAGTACAATCAGCGAAACGTCGAGACAAAGAATAGTTACGCGGCAAGACCCGAAAAAACATATCTACTATGGATCACGGTCGTGAAAGCCTACACTCAACAACAGGTATACATGTAACATCCTATTAAAAAACAGACAACATTAACTTTTAATGGTGCTATTTATAGGTATTAGAGAATGCAATGTATAGGTACAAAAATTTTAAAGGAATATGGACTCCAGTTGCGTGCAAGCCATCGACAAAGATGAAATTATTACATGGAGAAGTAACTATCTATGTAAAATTATTAATATCATATTAAAATTCATTAATACTCTTCAGTGTTATTCGAATATAAACTATTGAATCCAATCCAGTCCACAAAATTATTTAACATTAGCTGCATATTCGTAAGTAGACTATCCACGTTTTCATCTGAAAGACAGTAACTATTATCATCAACATACATAACCAGGTTTCCTGCAGTTATCACATTTGGAATATCATTCGCAAATAGAATAATAAGTAGTGGCCCCAGGATGGAACCCTGCGGAATACTTGTAGTCACAGCTAACTTTGACGACATTCGACCATTAATCGCAAACAACAGACTGAACCAATTATGCATAATTCCCCAAAGTCTTTAGTTAAATAACTTGTCCAGTAGTAAACTGTGGTCCACCATATCAAATGGCTTGGATAAATCCATAAAAATACCAATCGACTTCCTCGTATACAGCAGAGAGAAACTTCATTATGGATTGTCGATTTACCACTTAGAACGCCATGCTGAGCTGGATGAATTACCTCATGCTTATTTATGAAGTCAATTATTTTTTGAGAAACTATCTTCTGCAGTATCTTGGAGATAGGTGGCAATATGGAAACTGGTCTATAATTATTTAAACGCAGCCGAACTCCTTTTTTAAATACAGGTATTATTTTGCCAGTCTTGAACAAGTCAGGGAGAGTACCCTCTCGAAAAGACCAGTTAACCAAGCTGCGCAGAGGATACGCAACAATTGGTGCATACAGTTTAATAATCTTAGTACTAATGCTATCAGTACCAACCGCGTTAGTGGGTTGCAGCTTATCAATAAGGCTAAATACATCCTCAGGAAATTCCGTGTATATAACTATTGTAGCTGGAACAACTCTAGTAGCAACCCGCACCTTATAAGTAGTGCATGAAATCAGTCACAAACGCATAATGTTGACAGTTTGATAGGGTCGGTTTTGAAAAAAAAAATTTTTTGGAATTGGTTTCTCTGTTCTGAACATTATTCTACAGCCTAAACCTTCTACAGTAAGTGTACGTGAATTATAAAACGTTACCTCTTGTCCCCTTAGAAATCAACCCAATCAAAGTTTAGAAAAATATGCTCGACTATGTTGTCCCAAAGATTTACATTTGTTTTGAAATAACTGACAAACATTTTTTTAAACGAAAAAACGCAATAAAATTTAATTTTTTTTCCAAAAAGTTTGATTTTGAAAATGAAATTATTTCATAAACTCCTCATAGTAGAAGACATAGTCTTGGCATGATGTCCAGAAGCAATAAAGCAATTTGGAACATCCCCATAAAAATTAAAAAATTGTTGTTGTTTTATTTCCTTAAATCTTGATTGTATCTGAAGAAGTTTTATCACAAACCCACCATTTTTTTTTATTTCAAAGCTCAAACGAAGCATCTCAGAATTTCTCGTTGTTTATCATCAAACACCACTTAGTAAACCATCTGCCATGAATATATCCACTGTTTGTGTCGTCTTCAACAGTAAATACCTCGGATCAGGAGGAGGTATCTGAGTATTGTTTTGCTAAGTAACCGTTTGGTCTCGTTATCTTTAGGAAGGTTAGATATAAGAATGACTAAACGACTTTGGACCAACATCTCTGAAGCTGAACTCTTGCTAATATAGACGTCGATGAAGAAATGGAAACTTCCGGTTTAACGGCGAATAATACATTATCAAGCTAAGATCTAATAATTTTTATGACGTTAGGATTGAACTTGTTTTGATACCTCTAACAAAATAAAATAAAATAGATAGAAAGTGCCAGACGGAAGTAAACATCATTTTTATTAAAGATATATTGGAAGCTACCACACTCAACTGAACAGAATAGTCTCAGAAAGGTTGGGCAGTTGATTAATCAATAATTCTGTTATATTCTTTCCTAAGAATCATCTCAACAACGCCATGCTTTTACACAGAACTAAAGTATCTTATTACCTTAATAATATTCACAAATCAATTTGGCGACCAATGACATGTAGTATTGAAGACTGTGTCCGCAGTTAAGAACTCTTGAACTCCTCAAGACCAGGAAAGCATCAAGAAGTTGATTAACTATTTTAGGCCTTCATGATTATTGTGACCCTGGAAGGTTTTAGCAAGAAATTGTTTGTTTTTGTTTTTTTTTATTCACTATACTTATTATTTCCTAAATTTGTTTCTAATTTCTTGTACAAATTTCTTTTTATTTTTCAATTTGTCAAGAAACTAGTGGTCCTGACAGACAGATTTTATAGTTATAGTCTCAATATAGGTCACGAGTTCTTAAAGAATATTAAGTCTCAGAAATATTTTATTATAGCTCATAACTCTAATCTAAACCAAAAAATAAAAACATAAAATAAAAATAAAATAAATTCAATAAAATGTTTAGAATTAGAATTAAAGAATCCCTTCAACTAGTTTGTTTACAAACATGTTTACCTCAAAATCGAAAATACAACAACCGCTACCGTATAAACACAAACAGAGCTCGTGGTGGTAGATCTGAAGTGGGAAGACGTTTGGAAAAGAACTATTACGACGCCTTTCACAACTACCCGAGTATATAAACAATTGAAGGTGAGATTCGGGTAGTTCAGTCGACTCCTTTTACAGATTAGAACCGAAACGAGTGCAAAATGCAGGTGTACGCAGTAAGTATCCAGTGGTTAGAAGTGTTTCAAATCCAAACAAACGAAACGGATCTATCTAATGTCTGTGCTCGAGAGATTATCTTAAGTGTCACAATTAGAAAATTATATTCTTTTAATATTTAATAATGATGTATTGTTCATTGTTTAAGACTACCGTCTTAGCAATCCTTGCAATGATCCATGTTGTCCAAGGAGGCATTTACGGGCAGTACGAAGTTGAAGGTTACCACCCTGGACTCAGTACGTATGGAGCTGCGGAAAATGAAATTGTGGTGCCGGCTGCTCATCCTGCACCAGCTGCTGCGTATGGTGGTGAAGAAGCTTACGATTATTATGTGAGTTATAATATGAATTGAATTTTGGTGCAGTTTTAATTGTGGTGTTTATTTCTATATGCTTAATTTTAATTGGTTGTTTGGCATAATTTGATGACTAAATCTTACTGGATTTTTTTTTTACTGGATCATTTTTTTATCATAATGAGTTGATAGTTGAACCACTTAAAAACTGCTAACGCAAAAACTTGTAGTAGTAAGTAATTTATTTAATAAAAGAAGCACAAGAAAAATAAACAACAGGCAACAAATTTGTGGGAAAATATCTAGGAACTGCGTCTAGAGAAATAAGTGTATACAGCGTTTTTCTATTATCAATTAGAATGTAGAATGTTGCTTTCGGTGCTGTAGATATTTTTAAAAACAATTAATATCACAATTTTCTTTCAACTTCAATAGGAATGGAGACATTTTCTTTTCATTACCAATTTTCTAAATGAGCAAAAACTATTTTTGTCAAAATGACAAACAAGATAAACTCAAAAATTATTGGAATATGTCCTACACTAGTTCTAATTGCAGCTTGCGTTCATCTGCGCATGCTTTGCAAAAGATCTCTAATGATTCCAAATTAGGTAAGCTTTAAGCCTAGGGAGTATGTTTTCCAGTAACTCTGATTGCAGCTCGCATTTTTCTGGGCAAAGTTTGCAAGAGATCTCTAATAATTTTAAATGAGGTAAACTTCAAGCTTAAGTGTCTATATATTGGCCACTAAGTCTGATTGCAGTTTGCATTCTTCTGGGCAGACTTCGCAAAATATCCCTGATGGCTTCGATTAAAGTAAACTTCAAGCTTACGGGAATATGTCTTCTATGAACTCTTAACTCTGATTATAATATGAATTCTTCTTTGCAAAGGATGCAAAATACCTCTAATGGTTTCAAGTGAGATAAGCTTCAAACTTATGGGAATATGTTCTCCACTAAGTCTGATAATAGATTGCATTCTTCTGAGCATGCTTCGCAAAATATCTCCGATGGTTAAATGAGGTAAACTTCAAACTTAGTGGAATACATACATATGTCTACCAATGATCTGAGTGTAGCTTGCATTCTTCTGGACAGACTTCGCAAAATATCTCTAATGGTTTCAAGTGAGATAAGCTTCAAACTTATGAGAATATGTTCTCCACTAAGTTTGATAGCAGATTGCATTCTTCTGAGTATGCTTCGCAAAATATCTTTCATGGTTTCAAATGAGGTAAACTTCAAACTTCGTGGAATACATATGTCTACCACTAATCTTATTGCATTTGCATTTTTCTGGACAGACTTCGCAAAATATCTCTGATGGCTTCGATTAAGGTAAACTTCAAGCTTACGGGAATATGTCTTCTATTAACTCTTAACTCTGATTGCAATATGAATTCTTGTGCACATCCTTTGCAAAATATCTCTAATAGTTTCAATTGAGATAAGCTTCAAACTTATGGGAATATGTTCTCCACTAAGTCTGATAGCAAATTGCATTCTTCTGAGCATGCTTCGCAAAATATCTCCGATGGTTTCAAATGGGGTAAACTTCAAACTTAGTGGAATACATATGTCTACTACTGATCTGATTGCAGTTTGCATTCTTCTGGACAGACTTCGCAAAATATCTCTGATGGCTTCGATTGAGGTAAACTTCAAGCTTACGGAAATATGTCTTCTATTAACTCTTAACTTCGATTGCAATATGCATTCTTCTGCACACCCTTTGCAAAATATCTGTAATGGTTTCAAGTGAGATAAGCTTCAAACTTAGGGGAATATGTTCTCCACTAAGTCTGATGCAGATTGCATTCTAATGAGCATGCTTCGCAAAATATCTCCGATGGTATCAATTAAGGTAAACTTTAATCTTACGGGAATATATCTTCCACTAACTCCTAATTCAGATTGCAATTTGCAGTCGTCTATACATCCTTCGCAAAAGATCTCTAATGGTTTTAAGTGAGGTAAGCTTCAAACTTATGGGAATATGTTCTCAATTAAGTCCGATAGCAGATTGCATTCTTCTCAGCATGCTTCGCAAAAGATATCTAATGGTTGCTTTACAGAATTTAATCCAATTTTTTGATGATTTAGAGGACGAATTTGAACTCTATGGGTGCTTTATCAGCTTTCAAAGTGCTAGATCACTGTGACAAATGCACATGATGATCTTCTATTCATTAAAACTATTGTGTGCAGTAAAACACATTCAAAACCACAATTTAATAAATTTTTTGATCAGTCTACGACGTCTAAAATAAAGAAAAGAAATACTTTAAATATCTTTTGCAAAAAAAAAGATAGCAAACCATTGAAAGTGGTTTAATTCCATAATTTGCATGAGCAGGTGAAAATCCACAGAGACGTCAAGCTTGGACTCTTCAATTTTAGTTCTCCATTTATATTTGGATAGGGATTATGGATAATTACGTTTTGGCAATTCCTTTGCTGCACCAACTCATTTGGTTGGACACCCAAGACATTGGGAAATTCTAAATGTAATATTTTCACACGTTCAGTCCCCCTTATTTTGCTAGGTGGCCCAATTTAATCTACGGTTTTGGATTCTTACTTTTCAAGGTCAAGACCATCAGGCGAACGAATTTAATCGTTTCTTTGGCTAGATATTATAATTTCAAAATATTGCATGTGGTTTCCATCAACGCCCTTGAATAAATATGGTGACCTAAATGCTTTAATTATCTTACTAACAATTTTTGAGTTCTATTCTTTTAAATGTGTCCAACCATCAATCAGATGAATTTATATAGCAATTGGATTGCTGAGGTTGGCTGAATTGGTTTGTCATGTTTTATTTAAACATTTACGATTTGTGTGCTTGAGTCTTTGCGAGCACCATAACTGGCAAAAATTTGAATATCTGAAAATTTTATGGAATCTTACCCAAAAACAATTAAACATCGAACGCAAGCATATTTCAATCTTCTTCTTGTATTCATATCTACTATTACCCAGCAAAATATGTAAAGTTTCTTCTCTATAGCACTCTGCGCAATAATACTCCACTTTTCTTTAGCCCATTCCAACTCACATGAACTTAAACACTTCAGAAAACGTTTATGCGTTCTATTTCATCATATATAGCAAAAAGAGAAAATACGCATCCATAAAAACAGGCTTTTACAACAATTCTGCATGCAAGGATGTATAAAGAATAGAATTATACGTTCCTAGTTATGCGTTGTTGACACAACAGACATAAGTCATGAGCAAGCGGTAAATTGCTTTAAATTTCCTCTTTCTAACAATAAGGTATTCATAGAAACTGGTGTAATGTCTGCTACGCATTTTCCTTTACGGATTTCTTATAAATGATAACATCGTAAAGAATTAATGTAATCCCATTAAAAGAAATTTCTCTTGTTTCCAACTGCACTTTATATCAATTTCATTTAATACTACCACATGTCGCACATAATTAAAAAAGAATCACATGTTATACATATTGCACATAGAGGAAATATTTGTCTCTTTACGTGTACACGACTTTACAGATGTTAGAAGACTCATTTTCATCATTCATATGTTAGACGCGAGAAAGTAACCGCAAAGCTTTACGTGCATGACCTTAAGTGCATGCATACATACATGCATACGCGTAATGTGAACGGATATGAACGTAGAATATTGAAATCGTAATATGAAATTGTTAATTATTATTAATTTTGGCGAACTAAATTCTTACTTATAGGCCCATCCAAAATATCACTACGACTACGCTGTTCACGATTTACACACTCAGGATATCAAAAGCCAATGGGAGACGAGAGATGGAGACAAAGTTAAAGGAGAATATACAGTTACGGAACCGGATGGTACGAAACGAATTGTTAGTTATACAGCTGATAACCACAATGGGTTTAATGCTGTCGTAAAAAATGTGAAAGATTATTAGAATTTAATAAAATAAACAAAATTAAGTAACTAGGCTTAAGATTCTGTAAAAATAAAATTATTTTTATTTATTTGTAACAATCTTTTGTTTTATTTTATTTTATTATTATTTTATTTTTATTTTTTCTCTAACTTTACATATTTGTTTGCGTAAAAATGTTTTCGTTAGATCTCTGTATAAATGCGTGCTTTTGAGATAAATGTTTTGCCCAATCATTGATGTTGATCAATAAGGGGTACTACAATATTGTGTTCAGCGTGAGTTGATGTTTGTATAACAATGTGATTCCTTTGTAAGGTTTTACTTCATAGTTTAAGTCAACTTAGTTTAAGGTTAAGTAATAAAAATTCTATTTCTGTAAACTGAGTTTAATTCTGTAATTGATGTGACATAAAACCTAACAACAGTCCTACACCGTTTAGCATCAAATAACAGATTTTAATTAGGATAAAGTAGCATTACTGTAAACTTTCTGATGGATCTCAATAATTGAGATATCAGGGCGGTTCTCTGAGGTACATTTCTAGAAAATACTAATACACACAAGGAACACAAGAATACCGCTGACTATATCACGTGCAATTGGATGGCGTTGATTCCATAGAGATTCCACCACCTCGAATAAGAACACCTGAAACCGGTTAAATGCTTGCCAACAATACTTTTATTGTGATGACTTTTTCAACGTCTGGATGCTTGTGTAATACAGATAAATTCCGGTAACTCCAGTCACCACAATTTGAATGGATTATTGGCTATTTTTATTACCCCGTGTTGTGTCACCTATCGGTGACACTTTTTCATTTACGGTCATACTTTTTAATGCCTTAAATTGAACCAAGAAACTCTTTCGTTCCAGGATATCGTCAAGATACTTCCAGCTTAGGAACATATTTTTTGCAATAAGGTGTTTTGACAACAGTTTTGAGAAATCAGTTCCCGCTCTATTGGTGTCTGGCACTTTAATTCTTCTCCTCTCTTCGTCCAGATGTGATTTTTTACGTGGTTGGTATAATCTACCTTGTGGTGTATGGAGTTACTGCAAATTACTAGAAAGATTCTTGGCTTTGTTCATATAAGTTGCTATATATCACTTAGTGGTTTGCATTTGCTCACAGGGTACTCCAAATCAAGAAATGAAGATTGATTTATTGAAAAAGATTGTGTTAACGATGCACTTTTATTTGGCCTATTAAAATTCTTATGCAAATTCCTGAGAAAATTCGGCAAGCCGGTAATTATCATATGTATCTTATTTGGAACTACATATCGCCAGTACTTTTAATAATGCCACACTTTTCCAAATTACCTTCGTCCACATTAACTAGATAATGTGCGCAATGACTAGGTAAGGTGAGGAAATAAAACATGATCATGCACTTTAACTTAGTGGTTCAGGTAATCTGCAAATTCCATAGGTATTATGCAGATTAACGGATTTTCGCACATTACCGTTAACATATAAATGATTTAACTAAATCCATAGGAATACTATCAGTACTCGAACATCTACTCTCTTTAATAGCATTTACCGCGGATATCAATTCGTCATCGACAACCGGATGCCAAAAAGACCAGCAATTATTCATTGGAATTGTAAACGGATATGCACTAGCGGCATTCTTAGGTTTATGTAGCAAATGGGTATAGTAGTCATTGAAACCATTTGCAATATTTACTAAATTTTCATTGTCTGGTAATTTAATGTTTGCAACCTTAACTGTTCATTAACAATGCTCCATATTTCTCTGTTCTTATTAAGGGCTTGAGGAATTCTATTATGGTAATAGTCTCTCGAAATAGAGACACAAAACTGATCAATTCTACCCTTACTGAACACTCCACTTAGTGTTTTAATGTTTGGGTTGTTTACTATGAAATTGCATGCCATACCCCGTGCTAAGTGATCCGAATTACTAGTGCCAAAACAACAGTATTTAATAGTTTATCATGTAAATGGACTGACACTAATATATTGTCAATACACGGTTTTCGTGTTTTACCAAGGTTTTACCGATACGTGGATATATGTAGGTTCATTTAAAGTGTGCTTTACACCATAAGTATTTTTATAAAAATCTTCAACTAGAATATCAACATATATTAAAGAGTCCTGTGAAAGGTTCTTTTATCATATGCAGTGCATTAAGTAACAGGTCAAATTTGTTAAAAAATTCACCAGACTCAATTAGATTTTATTACTGTAACAAAAATTTGTACACGGTCTACAGCATTTTTTTCTCAGTTTTCATGTAATAACACAACGAGAAGTAGTTCAAATCAATAATAAAATTAGAGACGGGATACAAACAAAACATGTAGATAGCTTGAATGTTTAAACCGCCTTGTCTATTTCAGCACTCTGAAATTTATTAGATCGCGTACTTTCTACTTCTGAATTACGAACACACATCCAGTGGAAGTAGATGTATGCGTGGTATGCAAATTGCACCGTTTCAAGAGACGCAATAAGATATCCCTCAAGAAAGTGAAGGTGCAATTACATGCATACGCTACCAGCACATGTAAGAATGTAAGTGTTCGTCTACCAGAATAAAAGTGCTCGCTCCAGTTTACGGTAATTGGTATTAGACCGACCGATGACAGCGTAGGTTGTTATTGTATAACCACTTTATGCAAACGGCGCAGGACACGATTAGATTCGTATCGTTTTTGCATCAACGTGACATAACCGTCATGCATATATCGAGTGTGTCTAATAGATCTTTATCTACGGTGGAGATGTATTAGAAAATAAGGACGAATGTGGTTCATTTAAATGAAATTAGTTAGATAAATTCTTTCTAGAAGAAAGTAAGCCTCATTTATTAATTTCCAGAGTTAATGATATTACTGTAGCCCCTTCGTGTTTTTGCTAGTCGCACCAAATTACCAATTCCAGCATATTAGATTCTAATTCCAAAGAAAATTACAATACGACCACAGCGAATCCGATAATTCTATCGTTATCATTCCAATCGTACACCCCAATTTTTCAAAATCGCGTATTCATTACGCGCACGTCGTCACGTAAATTCGTGATCGAATCGAACACACGCTCGTTTATGAATCCCAACGAGTAGGTATTAATACCGTGGATTACAAACCGTCCGTCGTGTTGGTCCCCGTCTTCTTCCTGTTCTGCTAACGTTCGCCGTTCACTACGGAACCCCGTTACGTTACAATTATTTACGTCGATTGTTCATTCCATTCACAACTCGGCCGGTTAATTAAAAACGACCGTCGGTCGGTTGTAGAGCGACATTCATTAGAGGAGAAGCCTACGAATGATATCGAACTCGTTTCGGCCGGCTGCACTAGGCGTAATTAGTCTGTGGAAATTTACCGGATCATATGGAAATAATGGTTGATAACGTATAGCGAACGATCGTGGAAGTGATGACGACGGCGGAAAAAAATTGTTTAATATGTTCTGAATATGAGCCACCACGTTTTGTTAATTTCCGGGGTGGAAAAAATGCAAGCCTGTAGAAAAAAATTCGCATTGGTAGTGGATACTTCACAATTTCGAAATAATTATTTATGCTGATGACCAAAAAATAGTAGGTGCATCTTGCAAAGCCCACAAAAGGTCTAACCGGTTAAGTATACATATGAAAACTGCACCCGCATCTGATGAAGCGTTCTTAGCTTGTTTTTATTGTTCTTCACTAAATAAGCTACACAATTAATTTTGTATCCCTAACTCCTATAGTAAGGGAGTAATGGGGGTGGCAATGCTTACTGTAATTTTTTTTTCAGTAATACCTATTGAAGATGTCTTACACCAACCCCCAAAATGACACCCACCAAAAAAATATATTTTATTTGTTCATTAGTTACTTATTAGGCGTTAAAGTTACAAAAGGGTCGAATTGGTGGAACAATGTTCTGAAAGATAAAAACCATATGCATTGCGACGAATAGTTGATTAATGCCGAAGCAAACGCGCAATTTGGTTGACCAGTGCTCATGAACCGGGGCATGGGCCGTGGGTTTTTTTTTGTGATGTTATACTGTATGTGTGGGCGCCAGCCGAGACCAAACGGCAAGGCGGTCAGGGTTAGTAACAATAATTAAAATAAAACCTCCATGTTAAAATAACAAATACAATTTAATTACAAAAATATTGTTGCTCGTTGCAATTTGGGTGTTTACCAGTGGGTGGCTGAATGTAGGTATTGAATAGCAGCGCTAACATTGGCTGAACACAACTGCTCAGCTGATTATAATGGCAAATATAAATATGTCAAATGCCAACAATCGGACACAGTGAAATATATTAACAAGAAATGATAATTGATAAGAAAAGTAAAAAATTGATAATCTCTGTTACAATAGACTTGAATTTTGGTAAGTATTTTAAGTGTAATAGTTATAATATTGAATAAACGAATTAACCTTACTTATTTTAGGTTAAGTGTACCCACTCACAGCTGTAATTGAGTTTACATAAATTCAACCAATATAGGAAGTGCCTGCCGTAGCAGAAATATTAATAAATAGTGACAAATTATTGAAATTGTAGTAAGAATTAAAATAATAATAAAGATATTAAATTATTAATGAAATATATTTCGCTGTAGACTCACGTACGATTACTCCTCGATAGATCCAGGTAAAATAATGACACGGCCATCTATTTGGATGCCAGTAAAATCAGCCGTTACTGATTAATATTATGTAGATTGGGATAATCCTTCACCTTGAACCAGGTGGTTCTTGCTTTGTACCGTCAATTAATGGAACAGCCAAATCGGTTTGCTATATGAATGGCTCCATGGACAACTCAAGTAGCTCGGAAGAAAGTGGCTAGTCTTTTAGGGTTTGCATCATTAGCACTGTATAAATTTGAGTGCGGAGCTGCTAATTCACATGTGCCCAGAAAATGTGCACCGAAGGCTTAATACGTATCTTATATTGCATCAAGCAATTAAAACTTTAGAGCCTAAAAATCGAAATATAATGTTACCATGTGCTCATGAAATATATTGTAAATAAAATGTAAAATATTAGTTTTTAAATACAGATGCCATTAAAAATAATAGATGTTTAATAATTAATTAAATTACCTGAGATTAAAGTTAGAATTTTTAAATAAATATGATAACCTTACCTAGATGTTATGAGCTCGAATATCAGGAAGGAAATGCCCTAATCAAAAATGGCGAGCTAGCACAGAACGCAGTCTCACTAGTTTATTAAAGCGACAAATGTTATAAACAATTCTACAGGTACATATGACCAAAATAAAAAGCACATCTGCACATGGCAACAGTATACTGTCTAACGCGCAAACTTGTTACAGCATGCAGATGTATGTATCAATTTTTTTACCAAGAACTGCATATAGGTATGTATGTATTAACAGTTTGGCTACTAGCAGTATATGGCGAGGATTTTTGGTAGAAGCTGACAATTTTTTTTATAATTTTAATTATTTTTATGTTAAAAATATATAGAAAAGTATAAATTAACATTTATTTATAGTTTTCTATTTGCATAAAGGGCGTGTCCATAAATGGTACACGCAGTTTCCACATATAAATAAGATTATTAAACTTTTGTGTAGTCACAACTTATTTTTTAGGTAGGCAAGTATACGGTTCAAGAAAACATTTAGTGCATAAACATTTATATTCACATGCTAAGCATGACGTTTTTACACTAGGCGTAGATATGTTTTATGACGTAAACTTGTCCATTTGCTTCGCAGTTCAGCTTGCACATCTTCCTCGATCTAAAACATCTGGGCTGCTGCTATCCTTTCTCCTGGTTCGTTTTTCAATAATAATTCATGTCAAGTATAAAAAAATTCTTGGTAAGATCGCTAAAACGGCGATCTAACATAACCCAAAAGTTTTTGGAAACCTTTAGCGGTGGACGATACAAGCATGTAAATGTACTGAAATCATGAGAAACGGTGTCCGCGTATTGTGCTCAACCTAGATATCACCTACTTTATGCGACACACAGTTCCTGTATAAAAGCTGCCTGTGTACCAATTTTGGAACGAGCAAGTTTGTAACGAGCTAATAAAATATTATTTCTTATCAAACAGGGTTAAGAAGATCCTAATATAATGGGGTTCGCAGCCAAGCAATAGCAATATTGAATATAAATATATCAAATTACCTTACATACCTTATTGGTCTGATAAAATCAAGAAGTTACTTCTTCAATACCCGTCTATTAAGTTGGCGTTTTATAATACCACCACCCTTGGAACGATCTTTTCCAAGGTAAAAGACCGTACCCCATTATTACTACGTTCTAACGCTGTTTATAAAATTCCTTGTAGGGACTGCGAGCTCGTTTACATAGGTACCACCTGTCAATGGTTAAAGAACCGTATTTATCAACACAATAGGGACTGTTCTAAGTTATCAGAGAATTCTGCTCTCTCATCTTATTATCTCCATAATAAACATATCATGGATTTTGATAGCATTTCCATTGTAGCCACCGAGAAGAACTAAAAGAAACGTATGTTCCTTGAAATGTATTATATACAAACCCTTGATAACAACATGAATTTTAGAACCGATGTCGATAATCTAAGCGACATGTACACCTTATTGTTTAATATTAATACAAAGAATTACCATGTCAATAACCCCGAACCTCCAGATTTAAATTCTACAATCATAATAATAGATTCGGATTGACGTTTGAATTTCCCGTATTTTCGCTTGTCGCTATGTTTATAGTGATTTTTCATTTTTGACAACCTTTTCCCTCTTTCCCAGTTCCACATAACCCACGGTATATTCTTTCAAATTTGAAATTTCGCGCAAGTTGTGCGCGCCTCTTCGAGGAAGATGGTAAACTAAATATGGCATGGTTGCGAAGTCTTTGTTGGCTTTATATTTAAAGCAATTATAATCAAACATCAAAAGAGGTTTTGATATGAAATATGAGCCAGTTTATAGCGATATTTTCACCAAAAAGTCTTTTTGTTGCTCTTATCATTAAGAAATCTATCAATAATTATGATTAACTACAAGAGGAAGCGACATGGCAACGGTGTACAATATTGAGGATACAATAAAAATCAATAAAAATGCAAATCATGATGACGTAGTGCTTTGAGGTTATGAACAAACGAAGCACAAGTTCCGGGTAAGATTCGTTATTATCAATTGTTGTTTTATTTTATTAATTGTTATAGTAATTTGGAGAATTTATTTGGTGTCATACGTCAGTGCGGTGGTCTTAATACATATCCAATATGTCATCAGTTCATTGCCAATTTTAAAACTTGTATTCTAAATAATTTAGTCTTCTCGTTCTATCGGGTTCAATTGTGAGGAAGATAGTGGGCATATTTTAAGTAATCTGCAATCTTTTATGACTTCTATTGAACCAGAAAGTGCCAGGACTTGTGCATTGGATAAGAACGAACTAGAAGCTTCTTCTCTAAATGTTCCGATTAATGAAGAAATTGATTTTAATTATCAAGGTGTCACCTATGTCTCTGGAGATTCTTCCTAAAAAAACTTAATTTACCTGATTGTGAGGTTAGTAAACCTTCTTTATTCTCTGCTAACGTAGAACCTCATCATACATTTACAATTTTTAAGGAATTTGGTGATTCAAATAATCTTCTTTATCCCACTTTTCGTTTGGTATATATGTTAATAACATTTACGATAGGATGTCTTGCTAATATCATTTGGTCGTGTAAATTCTATTTAGAAGAAAATATTGGTAACTTTGCGGAAGGTTAGCTTTTCATGGTATGCTTGTGTTAATTCAGGTCATCAAACTTTGGTTCAAGAACAGCTGTTAAATATATCTACGAGTTTAATTATTAGGAAATTTCATGATGATATTTGTCGGCCTTCTACTGACAGATCTGTTAATTGAAACGCAAGAAAAATTAGACAGCTGATGTATTTGTAGAGGGTAAGACATTTCTAGTCTTTTGTGCATATGATGAATTGTCCTTACGTGATGTAGTTGTTTATTAGAATTTCAGTTTATTTATCGTTATGAGTACATAGTTTATTTTATTTTTTCATTTATTAATGTATTTTTATTATATGCGAGAGAATGTTATATTATTTATATACATGTCATTTATTGAATTTTAAATATTTATTTTTGTTAGAGTTTAATTTTATTTTTTCCAGATATTTTTATTTATACACGTAAATACGTGTCTGTGATTTCTATATTTATAGATATATCGCACTGATGAGATCAAACAAGATCGAAACACGTATTTAGAGTATATTTAGAACCAAAAAAAAGCATTGTACTAATTTAAAAGTGACGTCATCGCCGTTGTTTACAAATTTAGTTTACCATATGACCACGGGCGGCGTTCGCGTAGGGGTCTAATTTTTAGCGTGGAATGCGTCACTCTTATATGATATGCTCCTTGACATAACCTCTTTGTGCAAACCTACTTTCCCGCGGTTTGGCCATGTTGCGTTCACATATTTTTCACGATTAAATACCTTTAATTGTTTTAATATTTGACTTTATGTCTTGTTTCGTTTTAATTTAACTACATTTTAATATGTTTTCACCTTTATAAGTCTGTTTGACTCCGGGTATTAATGTTTTCCGCTGATTACTGGTATCAACGGCTGGTGCCGACTCTTACTCGTAAGTTATTCCTATTTACTATTGTTATTGCTTAACGTTCATCTATACATTTGTAGCTATCTTTTGAAGATGAATTGAAATAAATTCGAAAGCTTAAGGATAAGATAAATGAGTCTTATTTCTCTTTGAGATTTCACAACCTTGGCTGCGAACCCCATTATATTAGGATCTTCTTAACCCTGTTTGGTCAACGTAGTGACAGCCGTTACTTCCCTTCAACTTATTATTTCTTATATTTATGACGTTTTTAAAATTATTCATATTTTTAAAATTTTTGACATTTTTCATTTTTTGACATTTTTCGCCTCATTTTTGATATTTCTGACATTTTAAAAAATTTTTCACAATTAATTTTTGCGCATTTTTGATGCTTCTTTTAGATTTTTGATTTTTATTATATTTTTCACGTTTTTTGACGTCTTTCACATGTTATTTCTTATATTTTTTTCCGTTTTTTGACATTTACTTTTCCCGTATTTTCGGCTTTTTTATAATATTTAAATTTTTTGACGTTAGACAGTGTATATATTTTACTAAAGGAGCGTAACCACAGTACCTAGATAGTATAGATGCTTTAATATATGCAGTTCTTGGTAAAAAATGTATACATATATGCATATGCCAATTCGACACTTTTGCAACTTTAACATGTAATAGCTAACTAATGAACAAATAAGATACATTTTTTGGTAGGTGTCATTTTGGGGGTTAATATAAAAAATCACCACCAAAAAATACATATACTTCTGTTAAAAGCTTCTAACAAAAATATATTATAATTAGTTTATGCCTGGGCAAGTGCAGTTTTAATTTTATAGAAGATATTTTCAATAGGTACTGAAAAAAAATTACATTAAGGATTGCCACCCCCATTACTCCCTTACTATAGGAGTTAGGGATATAAAATTAGTTGTGTAGCTTATTTAGATAAAGAACAATAAAAACAAGGTACGAACCCTTCATCAGATAGGGGTGCAATTTTCATGTGCTTAACCGAGTAGACCCTTTATTCATCATTGTTTAGAAAGCAAAAAATTTGAGAAAAATATTTAGTATCACAATAGCAACGTCTCACATTTTTCAGTGGATGACTTTAGAGTCGGCAGATTTAAGTTACAGCCGCTTTACAAAATTTCACTTAGTATAAAACTCTTAGATTAGAAAACATTACTACTGTGTTGCTTCAGAAAGAAAAGGAAGCTTAACTCGATTATCAAAACAGAAGAAAGAATTCGGAAGAAGTTTGAATATCAAATTAGTATCGTATTAGTAACAAATTAATTAAATTGTGCTGTCCCCACATTTTGCCGTTCATGGCTCACATCTCTAAAACATGTATTAGGATTAATTGTTTCCTTTTAGTCTTTAAGAAACCTTTCACAATTCCACTTCCGAAGAAGAAGTTTAAAATCAAAAATACTCAAAAAGCTGCTAGATCAAGAGATGTAAAACTTTACTGATTGTGAGTCCTCCAACATTTTACCTATTAACCCTTTCACTGCGCGAGCCGGACGAATCCACAAAAAAAGGTGGTGTCTGACATAGAAAAAACCTCAAACAATTATTTTCCCTCTATCGATCCAAACTTGTCTTCGTCACTGGACAAGCAGCACATAAGTGTCTTTTGCGCAAACTTGTTCTCTCTGTTCACTGTGCGAACCATGTAAAGACACAACGGCTCAATTCAATCATACTATGGAAGCGTTTTGCATTGCGTTGGCATTTACCAAAAGAATGCAGCTTGAATTCCTTCCATCCAGAGGAAGTCAAGCTAGAGTATTGTAGACTTGCTAGATATTGTTTGTTTGGCAAAACCTTAGGGGTGAAGTATCTAGGTTTTTCATTTTCTACGTCTAGTTGGACATACGTACTCACAGTCATGGTCACATATAATGCATCCTTAGTATAAGTATAGATATTTAAAAAAAAACAAATAAGTTTTTTAGTATTCATACTGAAATGGCTGAATCAAGTAAAATATGTGTACAAAACCAAACAAAGAGTAGTGACAAAGTAACAAAATCTCTGTCAGTTTTCAAAAGAAATAGCAAAAAACATGAATGGGAGAAGAAAAACCTGATAATCATATACAAGTGTGAGATAAGTCGAAAAGCACACTAATGGCTAGGTATAGTAGAACTAGAATAACATAACTATAGCTCAATTAGAAACGAAGTGTGGACAAATTGGATATATGAAATTTGCAAGGGCTACCACTTTCATTACCTTTTTGCGGTTCCAAATAAACTTAACTGATTGCTCATAAAAACATCTGCATTTAGCAAAATTATATCCCACTATAAAGTATTTTTGCTGTAAGACATTCGTTATTCTAAAAGCAACAATTGGACACGGAGGAAGAAATTGTTACTGTAGCTAGTTCTTATGTTACTATGAAGATTGTGACAATAAGGTTGCGGAAAAATATTAAAAATTTCTCTGTCCAACAACGAAATATAAATAAATGGTCAAATAAAAGCCATTTTCAAAAGTTCACCGGCCCTATTAGGAAAAATAAATGAATCAGGAAAGTGCTTTCTGGCGGGAGATACTGCCTAGTGAAAAAATTCCAGTGGAATTGGAACAAGCTTTTTGCGACTGCATGAAAATTAAAATCTTTCCTGCAATTTTTATCTTTTGTGAAATTTAGCATCTACCTATTACAATTTCTAAAATGTTGAAACTATTCGGAAAAGTTATTTTGTCCGAACGTATTGCAGAGATTGATTTTCAGTTTGAAAATTCTTCAGAAAAATCATCAAATATTAAAGTGACCAGATTTTATAGAAATGTGGCTAAAGTGCCAAGAAACAAACACGATTAATTATGCTTAATTTGTAGCATTTTAGATATATTTTTACATCGCTAAATGCCTACTAATATACAATATCTGATTTGCGTGCGTATTTATTGCAAGCAGTAGACAGGAATGAACTTGTCTTAACACGATATACTCGATACTGCTGATACATTACACACTAGGATGCAGTATTTATTAGCTTTATTTGTTTTTCACAATTTCTGTTTAAAAATTTGTTTTTAAGATGCTGAAATACATCAGAAACACTCAACAATTTCAATGTCGCAAAAAGTGTGAATAGACTCATCCAGTGGCAATTTGGGCATTTCAAGCATTTTTCTAATAATCTTTATTACGTAAAAGTCTGCAAAACAATCTATGAAGGGTTCTAGAGAAGAGAGAGAACACTAATAGAACATCCTCAATTCATTAAATGAGTTGATGAAGAAAATTAGCATTAGCAGTTTTCAATTATAACAGAATTATTACCAGAAAAAGAATTGATATCAACATCAGACAAAAATAATGTCAAACAATCCTTTCCAGGTCCGTTCTTGCAAAAACGTCTCCGACTTCCAAAATTGACCTCTTAACGGTTCTTCCAGATTGTTCTAAATTTTCTTATAGATTCTTTCATAGTTTCAACTTTCTCTCCTTCTTATCAAAACTGAATTTTTGAAAGTTGTTGTTGTCAAAATTCTATGCTTCCATTTTTAAAGTCGAAATCGGAGTTCCAAATTCTTCTAGATTTTATATAAATTTCTTCAAAGTTTTAGCTGCCTATTACATATTGGCAAATTATTGCACAAAAACTAAATTTTGCTACTCTTTTATTTCGAAAATCTAACTTCAAGATATTTCAAGCTCCTCTGGTTTTTTTTTT
>ML218976.1:0-13511 GCA_004785975.1 Popillia japonica
CCTGCAGAATCCAGCTCCCACTTAAACTGACATTTACGCAAGAGCATGTCGACAATATAGAAGTAACGTTACCAAATGTAGTACTAATATAAAGAATGGTGATTTAAAGCGATTTACCTAGAGGTTAATTAAACAACATATACATTTAAATTAATTTATTCTGAAAATACCATGCCTATCCGCAAAAATAACTAGGAAAACTTGGTTATATGCGATATCAACGATTATGGCATCTGGACTATGTGTAAATATTTGTTAATATATCCGCAAAGTAATTTTGTACCAAGACACAGTTTTACATGCGCTACAAACATCCGTAGAATCCTATCTTCGTGTTAAATTTTTAAAAAGTCGGTTTTTGAATGTTATTTCTCAACTACACCTGCAGAGGTGCTGATTTGTTACGAAGAATTTAACGTGTAAAGTTGACGATCTATAGTATCTCTTATCTATAATTTACTCCTAGCTAAACTACCAATCTATCAAGAAATAAACCGTACCCTCACTGTTTAATGTTATCTATGTATCTACATTTATTTCCATAGAATATTATTATGGCAAGTAACCTCTGAATATGGATTCCTTTATCTAATCAAGTGACAACTAATAGCATTTCCTACATTAATTAAGGCACCACTAATATGATTGTTAACTGTTGTCCTAAACTAATAAGGTAATTATCCTAGAAATGATTTGTGGTAACTAACACCACTGTAATCATTAGAATAATGCGGATGGCTACCTACGTAAAGGAATATCCAAACGGTAAAGCATGTAGTATCGTATTTCACAAATAAATTAATAGCTTATAGCTGGTATTCGCTATCATAACTTGCGTACCACCATATTATAACAATATTTAATGCTTGCATTATATTTAGCTATTCCAGTGCTCGCAATTTTATGTGTTGTAAACTAAAGATTCCTGCATTTACTGCCTAGTAAACTATAACTTTTTAGGAAAGTACGTAATTTATTGAAACAGATGATACACACACATTAGACCTTAATTTAAATTTTAATGCAAAGCATGTCGACAGCCGCTGTGTCTAGACAGTTACGCAGATATATGAGGGATTGTGTGGGATTCGGTATTCAATTTCCCAAAGGGACATTTTTTCTCGGAGAATTGTATTCCGATTCGATGTGCCATTCGCTATTGGGAACAAAGTAATTAACAGAACAGCATTATGAACAGCAAGTGCTTTAACAAGGCAATTGAATACATTTACATGCATAACTTCCACAATAAGAATTGCAGTGGTAATTAGACATGCAATATGGCTTACGAAACCTTTGCAACTAGTACCATCAAAACAAAACTATTACAAAAATTAAGCACCTGCTTTGCATCATGATTGCAGTCAACAGAGTAGTAGACACTAATTAAAGTATTTGAGAATTCATACAAAGTGAGATTAATTTATGTACGATATACAATACTGAGCTTCACGTTCTTCTAAATATAAATCTAATATTTATTTTTGTTTCAGGTACGTATACGTAATTCTCTCAGCATTAGTTGTCCATCGTCACGAAAAGTAAGTCGTCTATACTTATATGTAATTAGGGTAAGAACATTTACTGGCGAGGTTATTACAATCATAAAGCTTCTATGAGAATTAATTCAATATTGTTCAGTATTGTATCGAGATATACGGATATTGTACGATTGAACAGTCTCATCAAAACTTCCAACTTCTTTGCCACTAAAGGCATTTTTTGCTAAACCACAAGTACATACATATACGCTAATGTGAGCCTACCACATCGATACTCATATGAACGCCAAAGACTCTCAACCATTTGATAGACTCTCTGCAGAAGCACGTGGTGTCAATGAAACTATGCCGTTTAGAGCACTCATTCAGAATGAATCCAAATGTCAAATAAGAAGGGAGTATCGGACGAACATACGAGCTCCGGGGATAGCAACTTTAAAAACGGCATTCGAAAGAACAACTACCAAATTTAGTGGAGCTAATTAATAGAGGAAATTACACAACTTATCCAACATGAATACATTTTTAGCAATAGATATAAAATAATTAGACTAAACGAGGTATACGAAAGCTTGAGACTACCACATCGATACTCATATTGGCGCCAAACACTCTCTGCCATTTTGACAGCCCTCATACAGAGGTATTTTGGTGTCATTGGAACTATGCAATTAGAGCACCCACCCAGAACGTATCCGAATGTCAAATAAGAAGCGATAACCTGACGAGCACATGAGCTCTCGGGATAGTATTCGCACTACCGTGTACTCGCTTGCCTAATAGTAAGTGAAAACTAATAGAATGCATGATATTTATATTGAATTACACCAGAACAATTGAATTCTGTAGTTAAACCAAACTTGAGGTTTTAACTCCTCAAGAAACAGCAACTTAAGCATGGGTGTTGTCACTACGACAACACAATTCGGATTAAATCCGAAAATTTGGGCCAAAAAACAACTACTAATTAATTATCGCACGAATGTGCGGGGAATATTGTAATCAGGAAAAATTCGAAGAAATAACCTGAACGGAGCTTAATTTACGCATACATCTGTTCGCAATAATGATATAATTCGAACTGACCGACTTCAGGGGATAATTACAAAAGAAATATGTCCGTAAAGGACATTCGTTACGTCAGCACACATCCGAATAATTAAATAATTAATTACTGCACGAATGTGCCGGGAATATTGTCGTTAGAAGAAACGCGAATATTTTAATTTCAATGGACAGCGATTCGACAATATTTGTGTCCGTAGCGACGACTAAATGCGAACTAAGCGATGTGCACAGGTATATGCAAACAAAGTATTAAGTAAGTATATTTAGTTCAAGGATATTAGTGACGTCAGTAAATTAAGAAGTCATTAAGATTGAGGCATTAGTTTACACAAAGTGTAAATATATAAATAAATAAATGTATACAGGGTAGTATATAAAGGGCAGTATACAGGATGTGCTCTATAGAGATTGTATACATAATGTTGGGTGGTATTAGACAGGGTGCTTCATTAATTATGGGAAATATTTTAACTGGAGATACTATGTGTCAAATAATGACCATTAACCAAAAATAGTCTTATTTAAAATCACACCGTTTTCGAGATGAGCGTCTTGACAGTTCTAGAAAAAAATCGTTTTTTTCCATCTTTAAGCTAATCTACATATTTGTATGATCAAAATAAAATTTGGCATGGCTTGACACTTTTCTGTTTCTTGATATACAAGCACGAAATTAGCATCACCTAATAGACCAGTTAAAATGCCAAAAATAAGATCCTCTTGTAGAAACTTCGTATTATGTTTGGTTTTCGAGACAAACAAAAAAGCTCGGAAGGATTTGCGGCTAAAAATACTTTAAACAGCAAAAATCCAGGTAGGCCAACACTCAAGTTCTACGTCACTGGCGAAATTGTCAAATTTTATTTTCATCGTAGTAGAAAAAGTAGATTAGCTTAAAGATGGAAGAAACGATTTTTCTCTTAGAACTTTGAAGACTTTCATCTCGCGATTTTAAATAATTACATATATTTTACTGCCAATCCTTAAAAATGTAAGAAACAGTAATATACTTACCCTAATAAAAATTTCAGAAAGTATTGAAATTGAAAAACATTGAATTACGTGCCGCTATGTATGCAGTTGGTGTAGGTGTAGTTGTACACAAAATCAAATATTTTCCGAACTTCGATTTATTCCGCAATTAGTTTGCCACAGACGGTACATACCTACATATTTTGAAACTTCCTAACTTATCTAATGTTATAGATGCATGAGAAGAAGGGCACAAATAAATCAAAGATGTTTATTGAACATTATCTCATTAATAAGACTGCAATGATTCTGGTTGTTCGATTATTAATCGGTAGCACACCGTAAGTCGGCAAATTAATTATATCCTGCAGGTTAAGATAACACGTTTGTGTATATTAAATGAAAGTTAATGCTTCCTTTTACTATCACTTAACGTCGTACTGATTTGTTTGAATTAGTAGAATATTTTAGGCAGGTCATAGTGACAGGAACACATTTTTAACTGCTCTAAACAAGCCGTTATTTTTTGATCGTAATATAAACGTACGTTAGGTACTTGTAGATACAAGTGTTTTAACATCTGCTAACCCTATCTAACCGCACAGACTAAACACTATTAACCGAATTTATGTACATTTTGATCGCTCAGTAGTAGCGTAGTGTTAGCTTGTATATTCAGATATAAAAGTATTCCTAAAACAGTGGATTGGATTAGATTGTTTTGGAGGCAATTGGGATTAAGTTTTGTCAGATTATCAGAGCGTATTATATCGTTTTCAGTACGCTAATGAAACTACAATGAATCGCCGTTGAATTGTTTTTAGATGAGTGTTGTACCCACCCAAAACGTGTTTACAGGACTAGCGATTGATATACGGTAATACGGCAGTATTAATAGCTAGGTAATATTGGACGGAATACCTTTTTGATGTTAGTCCACTAGGGAAATGTTAGGAGTTCACATTTCGTATGAGAAAATCAGACTAACTAAATTCGCGTCAGACTTATATTAGAAAATTGTAATATTGTAAACCAATAGGAACATTTTTAGTATGTATGTATGTGACGTGATAACTAACTTTATTTATTTGCTAATCTGGAAAATACATTTCAAATATAGTTTTGCTATAATTCAATTCAATATTTGAAGCTATGTCGTCCATCCTTCGTAATTTAATCTTGACTTGTCTTTAAAATCGGCTTCAAGTGGACTTTTTACCAGGTTCGAAAGATAATGGTTCAATTGTAGCAGCAAATGTTACCTTGTATTCATTAGCTACCTAACATAAGTTTGCCGATTTTTCATTACTTATAAGATTATTCCGTAAAAATCCGTAAAAATTTTAAAACTTAACATTTGATTATTGAATGTACATATATAGATTTTCTTCTAATATTCCAGATACCTTTATTAATGTTTCCACTTCAGCAAGCATTTCCGTTACCTAATAAGATTATCTCAATCAGCTATTTTAACGTCAGATTTGGTACTACGGACTCGGGTACTTGAATATTGCTAATCGATCTAAGCTCCTACGGATTTGCGTTCCCTTACAGTGGCAAAATTTCATCGACATTATCTTCCTCAATTTCTGAATAATCTGTTGCTTTCTTTTGTTGACAGTTTTGTGTATAGTGATGTTAATTTATACAGGAACGACAGTATTATTTTACATTAGTTAGTACAATGTATTGAAGCGACTTTTTCGAAGATTTGTATGATGTAACAAAGTATGTAATCATAGTAGTTTTCATATTCAGACCTAATAAAATAATAATTAGACGGACATATAAATATACGCTTAAGGAAACCAAAATTAAAACATATCGGTTAAGACAAGTGTGTGTATGGAGCGTAGCAAATAAGTACAAAGAAACTACTTTCAGGTAAGTACGGATGCAGATTCTTACCAGAGACAAATAGTGAAAACTGCTTAGTACTGACAATTCAAATTATAGACTGACTAACTTCCTATCCTCGGCTTCGCTTCTGCAGACTACGAAATCTCTAATTTTGTTGTCGTAACATTGTAGTCGTTTGTATACTGTGATATTAGAAGTGTTATACCGAGAAAGGGTAATTTGTTCAACTTGATTTTTTGGCATCCAAATGACTATATTTAAAACATGTTATGATAAGAATGTCAACTTTTTATCATGGATACTTTTTTATGGAAAAATTGCTGCCCAATAGTTTGGAGAAGAAGGTAGACCAGATACTATGCGTAGGGACACTTTATCGCCGTCTACGATTAGTGCTTACTTGGACTACGGATCACTTACGTCAACGCTTAAACTGGTGCAGGGAACGGTAGCATTGGGAAGCAGATTCGCAGAATGTCCTCTTCAGCTACGAATCGCGATTCTATCTAGGTATACACGATGGCCGTAGAAGGGTACAACGCTGGCGTGGAGTGCGACGCGATATTGGGTTTGCTGCTGAAAGGCATGTACACAGAACTGTTGGTGTAATGGTTAGGAGGAGGGAGGAGGGAAGCTATGGTAGCCGATTTCCACTTCAGTGTATTTGGAACAGTATGGCAGCTGCCCGTTTTGGTGATGATGTCTTACAAATCACTTTACTACCTTATCTGGACGGCCGTTCGCACATCCCTCTTCAGCAAGACAATGCACTCCCCATATTGCTCGTCGAACTATAGACTTTCTGCAAGATGCAGGCGTTAATGTTTTGCCGTGGTCACCCCGTTCCCAGGATTTAAACTTTATCGGACATGTGGAGGAGAGTGCTCACTTTGCAACGTCCTCCACAAACTTTAGCGCAGTTAATCAAGGAAGTTCAAGTTGTTTGGAACGAGGTGCCCCAAGTAGATAACGACCATCTCATGACCAGTTACATGTTCTTGCAAATGTTATCGTTTCATTTTTGATGTAAAACTATCACATTGCCAAAAAATGAAGTTAAACAAATCATTCCATATGGGTGTAATACTTCTAATGTCACTGAGTATATTTAAGAATATCATCGTCGAGTATTAGCGGCATTCGCGAATAAAAAACCAACTCTCCCAGAGTATCTGCGATAAAAATAGTGATCTTTTCAGAAATACTAAAAGTGTGCAATCGATTCTGGCAGAAAACAAATACCAAGTCTTGAATAAACTTGAACAAAAAGCTATCATTTTATACTCAAATTTTGCCACTTATTGGGCGAATGAATGACTGGATTATATTATACAGAAGTAGTAATAGAAAGAGATATATGCTGATATCTTCATTCTTTCTATAACAATATATAATTTTTTTAAATTTAGTACAGCACATCAATTCCTGAACATGCACTATGTCTATCCTTCCTCGCGAGAACATGGTTTTCTCCCTCACATTCATTTCTTGCTTACAATTACTATTTTCGAACGAATGAACAATTCAATCAACAAGAAACGAGGACAGTAGAGCTGTTCAATGGTATATTGGAACGAATATCTGGATATTTCATCTGGGGATTCACAACAACACAGAAAAAGAAATTTAGTTCGTCTAGAAGAAATTGTTACATCAAAAATAGGAAATTCTACAATACACGACGAATCTTTAAGAAACGATCGTGAAATGTTTCAACTCCTATTACACCGCTACAATCTGTACATCTCTGATTCATCGATGTCAAGCAAATATGGTACAGTTTAGAGAGATATGCTGTGTAATCGTCAATCGTAGTTATGAAGTGATGGGTTTCTGTTCTTTTCTGGAGAGAAAATATTTGTATTTGATTCTCTAAAATACAAGATATATTGCCAAAGAATTCTTACTATTATCTAATCTATCTTCATGTGTGATTAGGAAAAATACTAGCGTATCACATTGAGAAAATGAAGATTTGGGAGGAGATGGAAGCAACATGTGGGAAACTGATAAAATATCATCAAATATTCTCTCATTTTTTAACCCAGACTTGTCGGAATACGAGATTTATTTATCATGATCTTCGGTGGTAATATCTCTGTCAGCAAAGAACAAAATCCTGCATATTTTTTTAACAAGTTCTGTTTAGTTCTTTATATGTACCTACACACCTGTGGAATCAACTCATGTTAATAGAAATACATATGTGCTTATAAAAGATAAGGTTACGTACTAATAAAGAAAATCGTCATTATTGAGTTCGAACTGACAAAATCTTTAACTTCAGCAAGCTCCCCAAAAATACATAACTTCCAAACTCTACTCTGTAACAGCGTGAAAGCCAATACATACAAACATAATACTTTTGCTGCTAAAGTTTCAGAAATTAAGACAGAGTTTAAATCACTTGCAAAAATAGGATTTTAAGATTCACTGGGTGCACTATATTCTAAAGACGTTTACAAAGTTGCTTGGGTAGTGCATATCTCAGCAACTGGTTGTTGGATTAATATCCGCGATAAACAGCACAAAAGATATATAAAACATGCATAAGATCTACTTCTACGGTTTTGCAAGTAGCGAAACGTTGAGATGCCTCTTTTTTGTTGTCCTATTTTCGATTTGAATATTTTCATTCAGTTTTTTTTTAGATCGTCGTTCTAATAACGTTCCATTGTATACTCTTTTGTTATTTATTTTATTTTTTTAACCTCAGTTTCCTTCATCAGCATCATATAGTTCGCTCCTTGAGTTGACTTTTTTTAAATCCAAAAAGGAATGCGTAAATTTGTTTGGATTGCGGATTTCAATCGATAGTAACCAGTTTTGTGATGGGATCGGAGCTTTAAGTACTTGGCAAACTTAGCGCACTCTTTTTGCTGGATAATGAAACATCTCTCATGTTCGCACTTGTATGATTATTTTCTATTATAGATTATTTTTCTCGTAATTAATACATACTTATTTTCTTCGTTAAATATTCGCGCAGAGGTCTGTGAATACTAAATATTACGGTGATTGTTACGTTAGATCTCACGTCATAATGTATGTATTTTGGAATTTATTTTATGAAACAAATGCAGTTCTTTTTCCTTAGTACGGCGGAGAGTTAATTAAAATAACTACATAATGTTAATAGAGGCTCTTGTCTATTCATGTTACTTAATTTCCGACCTAATATAAACATCTAAATTAACAAAGATAGACAGAAACGAACATTTGCGTTCAAGTGAGCGAAGTAAGGTATGCCTTCCGTCATAATTGTAAGAAAGGGTAAAGGAAATTAGAATTTACAAAAGCTCCAACCGCACGTTCTAAAACAAATAATAACAACATGGTGCTCGGCGTTTCTGCAATTCATTTTCTTTCAGTAAATACGAAGCCGTAATAAAGCAAAAACAGCAGAAGGGGTCTACCGGCCTAGCGGTAATTTCGTTCATTGTAACTCTCCACGCACCTTTCGAGAAATAAGAATACTATATACCAAAGTTGCTTTAGAAAGAATGTCACGAATACAACGTTTCCGCAATTTGGAAGGATGGCGGGAACCTCCTATGTATCCTCTCTGTATGTGGAGGGAGAGATACTTTGTGGTCGGAAAATTTAATTCGACTCATGCATATTCATAAATATATTTGAATAAGAAATGGATGTAAATATTTTACATAAATTAACATTCACTGTAACTCTATGGCTCGTTTTTATTCGCTGCGAGAAGTACAAAAGAATTTTAGAATGTGTTTGTTGCATTGTGTGCTATGCCTTTGAACAAATTGTATACGATTATTATGTTCCCGAGAGTAGCGAAGGCATACTAGTAATACATTGTGCACAGTTGTGTATGTATGTATACATAAATACCCATGTATCTTCACTAGAAGTATGTATGTGTAGGAGTATTCAAACTTCGAGGAAAACTACTTTAAAATTCCTAGCCCTTGTGGTGGAAATAGAAATATAAGTGACGGAAACATTTACAGGCAATTAGCTAGACATACAACCTGTGAATGTAGCTCACGTGGAGGTTTAATTAGTGTCTGTTACTTTGTTTTTCTTCGCTGTCAGGCTACACCGTAGGTGGAATGTTAGGCAGATGTGAAGCTGGGGAGTTTATATTATATATGATAAAGACAGAATGGTTAACTCTTTTTATCGCACGTATTAGATAGGGTCGCGTAATGTGCTAGAAACGTGGCGCCTCCTGTGATAAACTGACAGTAATGACCGTTAAAGTTTAAATCTGACGTTTACCCGGGGCCCCCCTCTCACGTTTTTTTACGAACTTTCCGACCCGATTCGACCGCGGCTACGTAAACTAGACGGAATTCTCAAGTGCGCACCGCCGGCGTTCGCGCTTCTAAACTCATCGCTAATTAATTAGGACGTTTTAGAGATTCTTCATTTTCAAATTATTTCCCCGCTAAAATTTATCGATCGGTTTATTGAGTGGAAAATATAGTGGAAATTGCTACCGGACACGCCCCTTGCTATCCGTGATTAGGACGGCTACAACGCTGCGCAAAAGTCGCGGACGCTTTGGCGTAGGGAGAAACCGCGTAAAAGTACGATTTTTTCCGTCTCCCGCCGCGTTCGTCGTCCGAAGAACGTACATTGGTAGCATCCCCTTCGTCCCCTAACTCCGGAGACGGGGCTAAAACTATAATTTAAGCGATCTTACTCTACGTACTTGGCCGGACCTGTATACGGATTCTATCCGGTCGAGACGATCGACAAGATGGCGGTGTTATTGAAAGCTGATCGAATGTTTACCCACGTTATGGCGTATCGAAAATCAAACATTCCTCGGGAAATCGTCTCCAAATTGGAATTTGCAAGCGAGAATTGACACGTAGATCGGCCTTAAATGATAATAACTACCACCATCGTATCCATCGTATGTTATAGCAAGTAAGTACACGTCATTCGTTGTCAAATCTATTTCGTATCTTTTTTTAGGAACTTATTCTGGTGTTAGTACTTATAAAAACTACAAAATAAAAGATAATAATTAAGAATTTAACAAGATATCGGTCAAAAATGAATCCTAGAGGGTATATTTTCGATATCGAAGGAACAATAGCTACATCTGTCAAACATCTATAGAAGTTATCCAACGTGATAAAACATTTGTAGCTGTGTTATTCGTTTTTGTTACAACAATTACCACAATAATACTGATTTATTATGGAGAACAAGACTTATACGGATGCTGCGATCACATTAAGTAGAACCGATCAATGAACAGATCATCGCTAATAGAAATGGAATGCATATGGAACAAGCCAGGTAAAAGTAATCGACAAGCAGTGTCCAAGCTTCCACAGCTTAGAGGATATCTTTATAGAAGCTCATACATAGTATTGGAACGGATAAAATGAAGGGAATAAGATCTAAAGTTGAATGGATTACAGATAGACAGTATATTTAAAAAGGTACGTACAATTCCCTTTGTCGATCAAATATTTTATATTTATTATTATTTCAGGAAGATCGGTACTAAAAACTACAAAGAACATATTTAATTCAAGAAGAAAAGCAACATTTATAATCAGCTGACGATGAGGAATCGTTGTTGTTGCTTAAAAATATTACCGCTTTAGTTTAGATGTTATCGTTATATAGTAGAATAAATAGATATGACGACATTATCTTCTGACTAAGAATAATAACAAAAAGAAAACTCATCGCAGTCCTTATCCTGTAAAAAATAGATATAGCGAGGGGGGTTTCTCATGGTGCGACAGAAGCAAACTACGATCTGTAAGTTTTGCACCGCTTTAATTGGAAGTTTGCTGATGATTTGTAAATTATAAATACTCTGATGATAACTAATACTAATATACTAATACTACGAATATAAAAGTGGAATCCGAAGGATTTTGATGCCTACGTAACAGAACAGGAATTACTATATGAAAAAAAAAAAGGTTTGTCTTAAAATTAATTCTTTTAATATATTTTTAATCTAATATTAATTAAAACGTTAGCCCTAATTCGTAGGGAAACGTAAAAATATAATAAGTGTCTGTATTAGAGACCCGTTGGCTCCATATGTGTTCGCACTCTACTTAGCCAATGATAATGAGTTTTCTTTTAACAATAAATTCCAATCACATTGGAATGTAAAGTTACCAGAAGCGGATAATTACAATAAATTTACTGAATAAAGCTTGGATTATTGAGCAAACAGGTTTAATTTAATTTAATTTTTGTCTGCGTGTAATTATCTTTAATTATTAAAATAATGAACGAATGAAAGTAGTAATAGTTCAATGGATAAAGAGAAAAGTGCCCTTTAATCCAAGAATTACATAGTGGTTATAAAATACAGACAACATTTTTATTCTTTCTATAAACTAACCAATGTATTCCTATTTACATGAATAAAATGGACCTGAAGCTAGCCACATTGAACAGATAAGTAATCAAGAAGCAGTCTTAGGCACAGCTCGCTACCAATTAGATGGTATACGTAGAGAAGCTGATAGAATTGGAACAGATAAAAAGAATACCCCCGAAGAAATACAATTTGATATGCACCAGCAGGAAAATAGGATCCGAACAGTTCTGCATATAATTATACCCCATCGAACAGGAGCACTACCACTACTACCTGCCAGCAATAGCAGCAGAATTAGAAGCATATATGGTAAAGAAACCTATGTGTTACCAGTATATGGTAATTTTGGGAACAACCCATTTTTTCGTCTGCGTTCTTCTCTCCTCTTGGAGAAAAACTATTTTGAGCATATGCTGTACATGCTCTTGCGCCATTTTTATACTAATTACGCATAAATTATTTATTATACAGTAGGAATTATTGTGTAAATTTTGGACGAAACAGTCCAATTAAGGGTATAAATTTCATTCCATTTAAACAGTGCTTAATAAAGTATTGGTACACTTTAAAATTTATAAATAGCACTAATAAGTCGTAGACAACTTTTTTCAAAATTATATTACTCTGTGTTATCAGTAATGTAAATATTTTATAGTAGTTAAAACAAATCAGTTTGCTAATTGTGGTCACGATGAATGCTAGAAATGCCTACAAAATTGCATACAAACTGTTTACCTACTAAATAGGTATCGGGTATCTCTTGGTATTAATGGTTATAAATTAATTTTGATATTAATAATAAAGTACATTTTGACAAGTTTGCGAAAATCAGTTTTTGCAATTTCATAACTTTCTTATCCACTGTATGTATTGTACAATATAATAGGGAACGATTGTTTGTATTTTCTAAGTATAAAATTGTTACAAAATACATACAAGTTTTTCAATAATTAATTTCTCATCATTAACACGTTCAATGTTTCCATATTTAGACATGACAGCTATCACGACCGAAATGCATATGGAATTAGCCAGATCCCTTGGCCGCACGATATCATCATCCAAATAACGACAGTTTACCTGAAATATTTAAAACAATGCAATATGAAACGTCCTAGGAGAACATGTTCCAATCAACTGCAGCTGAAATAGATATCCTTTTTCAAATACCACATAGAAATGCATTAGTCAACTGCGTTACTATTATTTTTTGGCCGTAACTAGAGAGAGAGAGGTTCGTCTTCTAAGTACCTACATATGTAATCGTGGACATCTCTCTATGAAAATTGTGTACCACATTGACTACAAAGCATTAATAGTAATGTATTTGCAATATTGCAATAAATATAGTCTTTATTTCATACGCACTTTAATGTGCAACATATAATGCGACCAGTCTGTACAGATGTTTCATGAAGCACACTTCGATAGTATTGCTCTCTCAATTTTACTATAAGTATAACGTCGTTCGTACGAACCTGCTTACTACATCTATATCTATAGTGTGTTCGTCGATTTCTTTCATCATCCACTATGAAAGTGGATGATGAAAGTGTTCTTCTCAATCAGTACCGGCGAATATAGTAAAAGAATTCATCTCATTAACAACATTGTGCATGCATCAAAACGCATTTGTCTTTAACAACTCTCTCATCTCTATGACATATTTTGGCGAACTTATTTTTACATAGTTTGGACTAAGAAATACAAAATTCATCAAAATCCTTCCCCAAAATATGGTAGAGATATGTAGATGACATCTTTGC
>SMLS01070397.1:0-12604 GCA_004785975.1 Popillia japonica
TTCTATCTCGGTTTCAAAATGTTCTTGGTTCGAAACATCCATAGGACTTGGTACTGGCAAAGCATCCGAATGAGGAACTGGACGAGTGGCAGAAGGTAAATTAGGATAGGTAATTATATTCTTATTTTTACTGGAAAACCCGAAGGTCTTTGTACAGCAAAAGCAGCAGTCTGTCGAATGATCCTTTTGTTCTCGCCAAATCATAGGTCTACTAAATAGCATAGCTATGCTCTTACCTTTTACCCAGCTCCACAAAGTAACAGCACATCGTGCACAGACATTGTAAGGGGTCCACAACCTGTCTTGATTTGTAATTTTTAATTTAAAATAAAGGTTATACGATTTTTCTATTAAAGGTGTAATATTTCGTTTATACTGTTGAACGGTGTACATACATAACAAAAACTGTTAGGATTTTTTACACATATACGGGACATTGCCAATTCAAAAAACGTTTAACTAATGTTACCACCATACATTGAGTCAATTTGAGTCCAATAACGTGTCTGTAGGGTCTTATATAAACTAACATATGCACAGATCTATTAATTACTTGATTTGCTTGGTTCTAGAGAAAAAGGGTGTAGCTTAACGACTATGACGTACAAATGCAGCCCAAACATGTTGAATCCTGTTCAGGCATGCCCGTTAGCATGATAATAACTTGATATTTTTTTTTAACTTACTAATAGAAAATATCTTTAGACATATAGTACATTTAATACATATATGTTAAAGAAAACGTCTCAGAAACCTGACGTGATAGCGAATTTTTGAAAATATTTTCAGAATTACAATAAAAAGGTCCATAAGCTCCTCCGCCTCCAAAGCTGCGTATAGGGTGTTTTTATAGGTTAGGACGTCATGGTGCCGTTCCGTCGAAACACGCGAGAAAATGTTAGATTAATAAGTTTGAAGACACTGGATCTGCCCTAAAGAAGGGCAACAGGACAACCAACGTACTCCACAGAGCATTGAAGTTGTACGCGAGTCTGTCGTACGGACCCCCTGGCGTTAGTAGGTATGGGGGCACTTGCTCCACTCTCTTGGTCCACTCTCACCAATATGGAACAGGATTTGAATTAGCTATTGTGATTTAACTGCTACCTCTTGTGATTTAAACCGCTAACTGTTGATTGAAACGCTACCTGATATGATTGAAGGAATTGGGAGGAGCGGCCCAAGTGCCCCCATACCCATTGGCGTTCAATTTGTAGCAATGAAGCTGGATTAGACTTCTATCAACAATGATAACAAACAAACAACGACGATGAATTTCTAAACCAGTTGGATGTCAGATGAGGCTCATTTTCATCTCACAAGTTATGTGAATAAGCAGAACTACCGCTACTAGGCAGGCAAATGTTAAAGTTTCAATTACTACGAATAAAGTTTATTTTTCTCATCACTTCTAGTTTTATTGTATTGTAAAAAAGTTTTTTGCGTCACCTTGTATTGTATATAACAAAACAGAAAACATAAAAGAAATTGAAGAAAGACGGAGTAAGGAAAATAATTCATCGGATTCTGATGGATTTCAACCTGTAGTTGACCGAAGAAAGAACAAAAAAGCTAGGACGGTAATTATGGGATCAGGTACAAATACAAAATTAAAGGCGGTAATGAAGTATTCTTATCTATATACCTCCAAATGGGATAAAGACACCACTATAGAAGACATCATCAAATATCTAGAAGGGTAGCATTTTTCTGATATCAAGTGTGACAAAATAAATTCTAAAAAGCCGGACATTCTCGTCGTTCAGGTTAGGTGTTCCACAAAATCGTTTCGTCAGAACTGATCCAAATATCTGGCCGTTGTGAACCTATGGTAATAATTTTTCTGGAAAATAAAGCCTCTGTTCCTTTTTATTATACCATCAAAACGTACAGTGTTTAACCACTGTGAATATACATAGGTCTGCAAGTCGAATTAGAACTTTTAGAAAATTGTAAGTTTTTTATGTATTATTGAACACTAGCAAACTGAAGAAAATCTAAAAAATGTCCCTGGTTTCGAGCTTAAGTCATTCTATTGTCGCAAAAATGGTGGCCATGCTGGATCTGCAATTTACATTTTGAACGATGTAAGCGCTAGCACAAATGTAGAAATTAATGACGTGGCATGTGATTTTTATTCCGAATGCTGTGAAGTCGATACATATTATGACAAATTTCATCTGATTGATGTATGCGTTTATAGATCCCAATTCAGTTGTTTTGAGGATTTCTGTACTGCTTTTGAGATTTTACTTGGTAAGATACCTGGAAAAAATGTTACAGCGCTGATTGCTGGCTATTTCAACGTAAACTTGTTAAAAAAGGACAGTAAAAGTGGATCAAGGAAATCTTAGATTCGTTTGGAGCGGAAACTTTAATTTCAGAGATAACTCGGATTTCAAAGACAACCCAATCTTCGCTCGACAATATATTTCTACTTGAAGCAGGACGTAATGCAGCTGGTTCTTTAACGTTCAATTGTAAAATCATTGTTGTTTAAATGTTTAAAATAATAGAATGCTGCTACCAACATCCCACCCATCGTCTAAGAATTGGGCAAGATATTTTGAATGCAATGGCCTAATTCGTTTCGGAGATTTATCGAAAACCACTTTCATCTCTCCTATTAATTGATCCACATCCGGATAACATTTTCGTATAGCGTCTGCTACAAGGTTGAAAAAGAAGCACACATATTATGTATAGCACATTCGGTTGAAGAGCTTCGAATAATAGACCTGTGAGACAGGAGTTATAAATCTGACATGCTACAGATACTGACTACTAAGAAGTATGATCGTAAAGGAACTGGAACAAGTTATGGAGAAGATCAGGTTGACTTACTTTTCGATACACGTATAACGCCATTGATTACTATTAGATCATGATCATGAAGAAATAAAATCATGCTGCAGTAGTAGCCTCTTACAGCGCTTAGCAGACATATAAATATAGACTAAACTACAACACCGTTTAAATTATACCATCAAGATCAATGAAATGAAATATCACAACAAAAAGGTAGGTACTAAAAATCGGCGTTTAATTTTATTATCTACCGGATGAACACTACAGAGATGCTCAGATCGCAAGAGTCCCCAATTGTAACTTCTACTACTAGGTACTTATACTACTTCACTCTAGCCGTATACCCACACCGTTCAAAATTTACTATTCACTAGTCCAATAATTTCTTATCTATGAGTAATTTAGTACGAAAACTAACCTTTGGATATCCTGTAGAAAATAACTTTTGTAAAATTAGAATACGAACCAAATTATTATCTGTGTTAATTAGGTGCAGAATTGTGATGTTTAAGAAAATAGTTTGAATCAGGGGAGGAGTGTAAGGTAAACAAAAAATTTAAAAGCCTCAAATCAGTAGAAAATATGGAATGTATCACATATGTACATATACATATACTACAAAAATGTTATGCAAAGTTTGCCTGAACATAGAAACATTACAAAAATTTGGTGTATCTTGAAAAGCGAAGATAGATTAGTATAGTGAAATAATAGAACAGCGTAATACTACACCGGCAATTCTCAATTATCATCGGAATATGAAAATATTAGGAATAAATATTCAAAGTAGCGGAATGCATATCAAAATAATTTTAGACCTGCAAATGGGTTTCATAAACGTGGCAATTATGTTAAGCTCTCTGAGTGTGTTTAAGGCCTTAGAGGGTAAGACGTGATATTTCAAGTACACACAATGCTACTTGATATAATCACAAAATGCGCGGAATTAAGAGAACATACAATTGACGTTAAATTCTTTTGGGTAAAGGGCCACGTAGGTATCACACCAAATGGAAAAGCTGATGCATTAGCGAAAGCTTCAGTTACAGACGAGCAGTATCGAATCGTATCATATACGAAGCAGAAATTGTATCGCAGATTAAAAATCATTTCCTAAGAGAAAGATGGGAAGATCTGATTATAGGACTTTTGCCAAATGGGATAGTCAGAAAATTACTCAGTATGCTTTAATACACTCTATCGTTTACACTTTGGCATGTCGGAATTTTGACCAACACAAACATATAATGCTCGGTAAACTCATAGAACTTTTATTACCAAATTATATGATACAATTGCGCAGGTTGAATGATGGAAGGATATACAGCTTGCTTATCCAATTCATCAAAGATTGCAGTTTTAAAGTCTAAAGAAATATTTTATCACTCAAAAAACAAAAAAATATATACAGGGTGTTTAAAAAAGATGCGGCAATATTAAAGGGGGTGATTACCCAGGTCATTTTATACAAAAAAGTTCCTATCAACATAGGTCCGCAAACGCTTCGTTACCGAACTACAGCGTGTTGAAGTTTAATAAAACAAAAACAGTAAAAATTAGATCTTTCCAAAACGACTTGAGATATCAAAATGAAATTTTAGGCGTGTTAATAGCTGTGGGAGGCACATAGTTTGAAAACAACACGATGTTTTAGTCGTACCAGTGGCGCGCGTATTGGCACGTCACAGGCTACTTTTCAAGACAAAAATAGGACGCCGCTGATTTCTCTAAAAATAAAAATATGTTTTTATTCTTTGTTCAATTGTGAAGAAAAAAGCTCTCTAAACTTTTTGTCGTACGACGTACCGTTTTCTAATAAAAAAAAACATTTTAGTGCATGTCCATTTATTACAGATTTTTTTTTTTTTAAGAACAAGGGTTTTATTCAAGGGGAAAAACAAATATTTTACCAAACCAACAATTTTACCAACCAAAAATTACAAAAACTGTGCAAAGTGACCACCTCGAGCTCGGATGCAAGAATCCAATCTTCTCCTCATTGACTGGCGAACTCTCTCAAAAACACCAGGATCGGTTGTAATTGAGTTGCATCCAGCAATGATTCGATTTCTTAAGTCTTCTACGTTTTCCAAAGGAGTAGCGTACACCAAGGACTTCAAATGGCCCCACAGGAAAAAATCCAGGGGATTTAAGTCCGGAGATCGTGCAGACCATAAGTGAGGTTCACCTCGGCCAATCCAGCGATTTCCGTATGCTTGTGTTAAGAAATCACGAGCTACTTGACTTAAACTGGGCTGGTGCGCTATCGTGCATATACCACATTGCATCTCTAATTGCTAATGGTACGTCCTCCAGAAATCCAGGGAGCGTGTTTTCCAAAAAGTTGCGATACATCTCTCCGGTAAGTCTCCCTGGTAAAAAAACCGGTCCAATTAGACAGTCACCCACAATCCCAAGTCAAACGTTCAAAGAAAACTGATGTTGAAAACGATCTTCGACAATTTCATGTGGATTTTCGTCACACCATACATGGTTATTATGGAAATTGCGTATTGCATTTCTTGAAAAATTCGCTTCATCGGTGAACAGATCAATCATCATCAGGAATTGAGGGATTTCAACCATTTTGTGCAAAAGCCATTGACAGAAAGCAATGCGAGGAGGAAAATCAGCAGGAAGAAGTGCTTGAGCGCGTTGTATATGGAATGGATACAACAAATTTTCCTTCAGAATGTGCCAAATAGTCCCATTACTTACATCCAAAGCGTCAGCAATTTTTCGAGTGGAAGTACCTCGATCTTCTTCAATCATGTCTAACACATCCTCTTCCAGCTCTACCGTTCTTGCTGTCCTTGGCCTTCCTCCTCCTTCATTTCGTCTTAATGTGCCTGTTTCATAAAGACGCCGATGCATACTTTCGAAAGTTTTTCTATCAGGAGCAATACGACCAGAAAATCTTTCAGTATACAACCGCCTAGTTTCTAATGCACTGCCATTAGCAAGTTCATAAATGTAGTGCATGTCGGTCATCTCGGCATTCGCATAGCGATTCATGATAAGGAACTTCAACAAATTCGACACATGCAAAATTATTAATCACGAGACTCAGGACTAGGAGTAGTATATTCAAGTATATTATAATATAAGTAAGCCTTTAAAGCACGCGCGACATGTTTAAAAGCACGACGTGAAGCGCGCCACTGGTACGACTAAAACATCGTGTTGTTTTCAAAGTATGTCTCCCACAGCTATTAACACGCCTAAAAGTTCATTATGATATCTGAAGTCGTTTTCCAAAAATCTAATTTTTACTGTTTTTTTTTTAAATTGAACTTTTTTCTATAAAATAACTTGGGCAATCACCCCCTTCAATATTGCCGCATCTTTTTTAAACACCCTGTACATTAGATCTAAAAAATATCACCCGAATGGTATACAAGTCAACTGTGAATAGTAAATCTTATTAAACTATTATATTGCTAAATTTAAGCATTTCTAGAAGATTAATGTTATCATCTCGTTACTACTTATTCCATGTATCTTTAGCCTCCTTTCTCTCAGTATTTATCAATAATCGTCTGAATTATATGTATGGCTGGTAATCAGGCTCTCTCATGTTTGCTAGTATTCGACACATATACATTATATTGTAATTAAAATTTTAATTTTGTTGTATACCTATTGAAATAGTTTTATTTTAAAGACATCTGTAATTTATATTTGAAAAAGTTGAATTTCAGCTACCGGTGTCCTTTTACTACCCAACAGTTCCGCATAATTAACAACACGGTTTCTACAAAACATACAACTTTCTCTTTTAATACTACCACACACAAATACAATTTACTTTACTCTATTCCGACCAATTAGAATCAAACGTCAGATTTTGACAGGACACGCGTGTGTCTCTGCCTATAATAAAGACACCCCGGTATCTTCTTTTTGCTGCCATTGTTACGGAGACACCGTACCACGCTAGTAACCCCTAATTATATCGGATTCGTTATCACGGCTTTTGCATTCAGTTTTTACGCGGATAATCCACAGTCGGCATGAGGTCTGGATGTTTCCTCTTACGCTTCTGTATGGGTTGCATGGAAGCCTCTGCGCCCCCGACTAAAGCTTACGTCGAATGGGAAATAAATTGCGAAACCCGATTGGAACTGGAGGTTCCCCGGTCCAATTGGGACTCCTACCTGATGCAGTGTTCCCCAAGGTGCAGAGGTGGGATCTCCGGATAAGCTCTATTTTCACGTCACATGACGTACTCGCGGATTGTTTTATTTTCCAATTTTCTCTTTCTCTTCGTATGTTGGTGGTTCTATTCCTCTTTTTTAACTATTATCTCGGTTTGTATTTACAACTAGTCGCAAGCGAGAAGTAGACTGTGCTGCACGAGTTGTAGTAACTAGAATTTTTCGCAATTGGATATTTAGCGTGTTTGTAAGCTATGAATGTCAGTTTTAAACTTGAATAGTTCTTAAATTGCTTCAAATTGCAGACTATTACATCAACTCAAGTGTGTGGAATTAACAGAAAGTACTGCTTTCTGCTGATTTGCTGATTGATATTCAATATTGAATTTTAGATTTTTAAATGTCTATCTGAAGAAGTACCAACTACTAAGGACAATTCAAATTAATTATCGATTGTCTCTAGTGATAAGCTCAGCATACTGTAATATATGGCGCATAGATGTTTGCATAATACATACCTGTGTCTCCATATACACATACCTGTATGTGTATGTATGTGTTGATTAGCCAACATAATACGGCACAAATTATGCGCTAAGTATAACTAATATTGTCGCTCAATATACACCTGGCCTTGTAGTATGTAGTTCATTGTCAACATATTATTACAATATTATACATATCCCATACTCTACTGATATGACGAAGCACGCATACATTTAAGTACTTGTTTCAAAATGGAGGTCAACCCAAACCAAAAATAGATTAATTCAGTGGGATCCGTTTCAAGAGGTACGTACAACGTATAGCACAATGCACAGTGTCAACGCTAGAAGTACGTATATTAAAATGAACTTAAAACATTTGTCAAAATCTTTCGAACAAGAACAGGACGATAACGTGATCTACCAATAAAATCTACTCTTCATAATAAAATTAAACCACCACAATTAAACATTCATTATCTCTAGAACTTTACTAAACTAGAGATGAATTAAATTAAAACGGACCTCAGAGTGGAGAAATAGCTAAAATTAAAACTTCCAGAAATAATGAATTTTATTCGGCTCATATTGAAATATGTAAATATAATTTGTAGTTAGCCGGAAATTGGCACCAATTTGTATGTGTTAAATAGCATGCAGAAATCTAATTATAAATTCTGCTGCTAGGATATATTTGACACATATGTACTTACTTTATGTATCACATTTACAGATTCGTGCATCCGGATTAGAACCATGGTTCCCTATTCACCTATGGTTTGATACATAATAACTCTCGATCTCTTTATTAGCGGTGGATAGATTTACCAGTAGTTTTTTTTGTTTTCATTACTTTGGAAATACTGTTGACAGTGTGAAATAAATATTTTGGACTAGTTAGAGCTGTTGCGCTTTAAATATTTAGTAATGGGAACATGTAAATATTTCTAATGACTAAAAGACCAAAACTTTATTGTAAACTAGAGGATCTGCCAACTTGTCTCATGGGAAGTAATAAGAGATTATTCAATATGAAGCACCATGCCAAAGAGGAAAATCTATAAAAAAAAACCTCAGTTTTTGATAGGAATTTAAAGTTCTTGTTTTAATCAGAAAATTCTCCAAATCTTAAAACGATAGAGAATGTCTGGAGCACTCTTAAGAGGATTGTTTATTCATCGCGGAGAATATCCGAAGAAACAATAAAAATTAGCGATTTTGAAGTGGATATAACATGCATCCACAGTATGCCAGAAAGAATTGCAGTCATCATAAAAGCAAAAGGTAGACTAGCAAAATGTTAATTAACAATCTTGTGGATAATGAGAAATTGTGCTTTTGTTCAATTCACTATAAGAAATAGAATTTATGCGGTTGTTCTAATTCGGTTACATGGTAGTCTAAATAAGTAAATACCATTCTTACGGAGTTATTCGCAATAATTAAAGAGGATAGATAGAGAAATAATTTTATAGCAATTTTAAGTCTGATAGAAGTAAGGGAAACGAACTAAATTTGGCATATATATTACATAAATCTGCGAATGTTATAAACAGCAAAAAGATCTCACGGTCCCAGCTTAAGCCACTCAGGGGTCATCCACAAGTAGCACACGTGAAATTGCTTAACAAACTCACTAAAAAAATATCAACAATTTATTTTAAATAAATTCACAATTCGTATACAAACCTAAAAAATCACTACCGCCCTCTATCAAATTAAGTTAAACAAAAAAATCTACTTTACCGACAGTCCCTGTATAAATATTTCTAAGGTCATTAACCCCCCAATTAATCGGAGTAGTTTTTTTTTATAATTACTAATTTCGTTTTAGTTTTATGTTTATTATGTTAATAAAAAAAATAGATGCAATCGAGTAGTGAAAACCGTATTTAGTAGATGAACTCAATACCGAAAAAAAATGTAACGGAATCAAACGGATAAAGGAAAAAAATCTAACCTTAAATTTCATAACCTATTACGCAATCAGATATTACAGCCTTGGGAAACAGACGGAAATCGGAATGGAAGGAAACGTTTGGCCAATCCTAGGGTATAACAAAATAAAATAAACGTTAAAAATGCAATTTTAAATACGAAAATTTCAAATTTTTTCATTGGAGGAAATGAGGAATACAAATTTGATAATGACATCTTGAAGAAAAAAATAATTATTAATGGACCAATTTTCGTTCTTTTTACTTTTTTGTGTTAAACTATATGTTTTCAGGCACCTATTTTGCCCGAATACTTCACATTAACTCATTAAGTAAACTGACAACTTAACCTCGATAACACTTTTCTTGTGCGTATTTTTGGTTTTAACTGAATTTACTTTATTATTCCAATTGTAGTTCCTAAAATTGTTGTTTAATTTTGAAAATCATCTCGACCCAGTTTAACCTTTGTTCAAAACTTAAATTACATAATTTTGACATGTGACCTTATAGAGTAGTTTTTCTTAATAATTTAGAATTTCTATACTTTCCAGCCTGGTTTAATCTGTCTGCTGCCCGGGCTCTAGCTACAATTCGACCATTCTAGTCACATTGTCCCGAACAGCTACATCTCCCCGAGGTTTTCCAGCTGATCTAAAGTACTTAATTGTACCTAACCCCTTGTAGTATTCTTCACGTATTCTTTTGATTTTAAATGTAAATAAAATAGTGCTTATGTTGTCTCTATACAATATATGTATAGGTATGGCTGATTAGGTGTAGTAACAGAAGATTTACAGCTTGGTACAGTAATATCATACATCTTAGTTGTTTATGAATAAGTTCAATTTGGCGAAAGCAGATTTTTTTAAATAGGAAGCCGTGCTCTATTAGCTGTTTCTATACCTAAAATTTATAGAGAATAAATTATAAACGTTTTAATTACCTTCCGTCATTAAAATGGGTAGATACATGAACTAACAGGAGCTAGACGTGCATAGCTTATTTCTTTTGTATAGGTACACTTATGTACGTACATATATATGTATGTAAAAAAATACATAGTTGCTTAATGTCATTAAAGTATTATGCATAATTGAAAACGTAGAGCAATATTACATTTAAAAACCAAATGGAAAATTTTGTATTATAAGCGCTCACAGTATGTCGCAGAAATCATCCTACAAGAACAAAAAAGATAGAATAGCATTAGCGGCGGACTACATGGTATACATCGTCACCCATCTAATTGTTGAAGACCTATCTCATTACTTCTTACCATATTAATGCACTAAACTAACTCTAAACCAAATTCCTCTGACAGACAAGGTTGGATGTAGTAATTTTGAGTACGTTTGATAAGTATTAAAGGAGCCAGGTGTTAATCTACATCCACACTAAAGCAACATAAAGCAACATTTTTGTTGCTGTATGTTGCAGTTGTTTCGAAAGTATAGACAGGGCGCAACATTTAAATAAACATTTTGTCTCCATCGAAGAAACAAAAAAATAACCGTGTTTCTATTCCGTTCCTGTTGTGCCAATAGATGGACCACTAACAATATTTATAGGTCTCGACTGACTTTCTTATTTTGCTTTTTATTTCCGTTTTATCTGCTTTAGAAACCTCACTTAATTTTGTCCATGCATCTATCTTTGTATTTCTAAATTTATACTGTCGTGTGTTTGGGGTTCCACAGATATTGGAAATTGCGGTAAGACTCAATTAACAGAGTTAATGACTCGTTAGTTCACTTAAAACCCGGCTTGTTTTAATAGAAAATGATATAGCGCACTAGTTCTTCTCTTCAACTTGTACAAACAGCAATGGTTTATAGTTACAAGCTACAACATGTTCACACCACAGCAACACCAATTCATTTACTAGTGTTCCTTCTTTTTCTTTGATGTTTGCTGCTTATAATAGAAACATGGAGCATAGCGCAACATTTAGTTTTTGTTGGGGCAATAAGAAGCAGCTAACTGGAACATTCAGAAATATTTTAATAAACACGCAACAGAAAACATAAACGTTTCTCTGTGTTGCTTTGGTGTGCATCTGGCTTAAGATTACCATTTAGATATGTATATAGTTCTCTAACTTTGAAGTGCACAGGTTCTTCTTTTTGCAACAACTGTTACTTTATATTCGCTGGATCTGAAGGTAAACCTAAACCAAAGCAACATATAGCAACATTTGTGATGGTGTATGTTGCCGTTGGTTCCAAAGTATAGACAGGAAGCAACATGTTTATAAGCATGCTGTCTTCATCAGTGATAAAAACAACCGTGTTTCTGTTCCGTTCCTGTTGGGCGAATAAACGGAACAGAGTGTCTCCACTGAGTCAACAGTGTTTAAAGATGTCGACCCAGGAGGAGTGCTTTGCACTAGCAGCTTTTATCATTTTAAAAAGGAAAGAAAACGCAACCTCTCATGTTGTTATACGCAAACCATTTTGACACAAAATTTGCCCCCAGTCCCGAGCTTTTTAAAACTTTCATATTTTTTTCTTTCTCTAAAGAACGGGGCAATCGAATTTTCTGTTTCATTTGCTCCAGATATCTCAGTTTGTATTTGTATTTTTTGATTTGTTGGATTCCACAAACACTCGAAATTTTGGTAAGACTCAATTAACCAAGTTAATGTCTCGTTATTCCACTTGAAATCCGACATGTTTAAATAGAAAATGAAACAGCGCATTAGGTGTCCCCTTCAAATTGTACAAACAGTACACACCACAGCAATAAAATGACGAAACACCACTTTTACAAGTGTTCCTTCCTTTTCTTTGATGTTTGACGCTTATAATGCAAACATGGAACACAGCGCAACATTTAGATTTTGTTCCGGCAATAAGAAGCAACTAACTTTAACGTTCAGGAACAATTTAATAAACACGCAACAGAAACATAAGAATTTGTCTATGTTGCTTTGGTGTGGGTACACCTTTAGGCAACAAGAAAAGGTACTCTTTCTACAAAATACAGCGTTTTCTAAAAAAAAAAACTAATCAATTATTTCTTTCAATGTGCATTATACCATATTCGGAAAAAATCTAATGGTTAGCTGTGTTTAAAACTTTTTTTCACGGAAGATTGCGGGATGTTTATGATGTGCATATACATATGTATGTATGATATTGTACAGTACTAGTGATAATAAATGATTTCTGTTTTAGAACAAGTTTGCATATATGTGTATTAACAAAGAATATGT
>ML218978.1:0-23356 GCA_004785975.1 Popillia japonica
AGTATCAGTAGGATTTAAGATTTCACACAAACATTAACTCATTATGATCGTAAATGAATATCTACTTTACACAATTTTTATTTAGTCAAAACTGACAAGCTTGGTATACATTTTGGTGTTTTTTTTCCTTCTCTGGTCCTTAATTAGGAAGCCAGTCAGACATAATGGAAGTTTTGAATCCCAAAATATGAGGAAAGCATGCTACTTTTGCTTTTAAATCGTGCACCAGCTGGAGTTTATAGATTAGTAATAAATTATCTAACTGTAAATTATGTTATCATCTCTAGGATAGTTTTTTTTATTTCTGATAGCATCATCGCTATCTCCAAGGAGTGACGTTCACGACATCTTGGAATCTGATACCACGATACTTAAAATTGTACAAAGTCGTCCTATTTTCCTTCAACTCACCCCTGAAGCTAAAAATTTGTTTAGAATTTTTAAACTTTCTAATTTATTTATGAGTGGAATGTATTGATTAAGTAGAAGTTAAATATGGAACAAAAGCTTAAAGTTAGAGATTGACAAATAGATTAAGCTCATGAAATGCTTGAACAACATAATCTTATTGAAGTTGATCCAAAAAATTCAGAAGAAACTTGTCATAATTCAATTCTGGCCTTCAGCTTTAAACTGAATCGTTAATATCACTGTACGCCACTGGTAGGAGGGTAAGAGAAAGGTGGTTAGACGGTCGAAGAGAGCAACGGTACATTAGCACTAATACACCCGGGGCTGGGCCGAGTAGTAGTGTAGTTAGCTAGTTGAATTAATACCGATGTTGTAGACTGTATGTAGAGTAGCGTGTAATTAGCATGTCCATGGCTGTCTGCTTTTTGTTGTCGTCCTCCAACATCGCTGACGGCTCTTGCGAACTTTAACCCTTATACCAGAGGTTATAAAGGATGTCGGACATGGCCGCGCTTTAGTCGACTTAATGGTCGAACAAGTTATTATTGTGTGTTTTCTCGGCTTCGCTATGGGTCTTTTGCAGATATGTAATTCGTACATACATACGTGTGTACGTACACATACACATACACATACATTTTGTAGCGAATATACGAATGTGTAGTATGTATTGTTATATGGTAGCCGTCATTTCTGGGGTATTATGTGTGGAGCTTGTTATGAAGGGTAAAAATACAAACTCGGTAGCAAAATTATATGTATTTACGCGAAGGTATAATTTTCGCCAATTCTGTCGAGTAAACAAGGTAATTTTGCGGGCGGCTTTATGATTATTACACGAAACATAGTCAACGAATGTACATAAACATAAAACATTATTTAAGAGGTGAAACGAATGATGTTGTGTACATAGGACAATAAAATCTTTCAAATAAAAACAGTACTGCTTATATTTTGTTTTAGAAAAACTGTGATCAAGATTCTTCAATTGTTAAATGTAACTAAACGAATATAATAAAGCCTTCTAGATAAGTGATTTTCATTTAGAAGTAAAGCCTACTGTTTTGTATAAGCCTTTCCATTATTGGTCTTAATTTTCAAAGAAATAAATCTAGAATGGAATTCCTTTAAAACAGGGGACTGTACAAGAAATTTTCTATTCAAATTCCATCCAACAGCATAGGCGTCTTGGTACAGATTGATGCTCTCAAAGAATCTAAGCTGTATGACCAAATGGATTTCCATATAACACAGTTTTTTATTATGTCAGATTCCTGTGGCTTTATATTTTGAAATAAGGTTTTTTGGCCTGCTGTCCTATTGATATAATTTGTTGTCCTGATTTTCCTTTAGGGCAATCAAGCAGCTGCATGATATATGTATATGCTGTTAGATTGCAAAATCAGGATTTACTGCTATGGCTAGGAATAGCCTCTCCAATTAAAACCTTACAAAAACGATGTGGAGATATAACAAACACAGTTCTATAAAAAAAATTATTATTATTCCGTAGGTGTTGCCATATTTCATATCGTACATGTTCCAGAAATAACATATGTTGAATCAGGCTTCCTACTCTGGTTAGCCTCATTAAAGTTCTATTGCAAAGTTGCAGTATTCTCTTCATTAACTATTGAACGTCCACCTATTAGAGCTCGTTCTAACGCTCTATGACAAATTTGGGGTGCACAATACTTCATAAGAATATATGTAGGTATATTGTTGTATGTCACTAATGACGCACATAAAAATATGAACTGTTTAGAAAAACCAGATTATAATGTGAATATAATTTTTACAACGATTAACTAAAACAATCCACCCGCTGCCCTTACCTTGCAATTTCCCAATTTAATTAAATGTTGTGTGTGTTTTATGTATCCTATGTCCTCCTGTGTGCGTTGTAATCTCCTCCCTGCCGTTTCAATCTTGTTATTCCTCTCTCATGTTTTCTTTCACTGTTCACTGTTTCAATTTGGATGGTTGAAGTTCTAATGGGGCACTTTTAAACTTTCAATTCCTTTTTAAACGTTGTATTTTGTTCACATACGTTTTCGTGACTTGTTTTTTCCTGTCAATCATCACAACTTGTAAACAACTGTCCCCTCCCTTTTGTTTTTCCGTTTCGCCTAGGCCTACCACTCCTTAAATTCCCGAATGTACTGCTTGATATTTTTAAAGATGATTTTTGTAATTCCAGCTTGAAATTTATGGTTGTTGTGCCGAAACGAATGTAATTATGTGTAGTGTGTGTTTGTAATGTGTTTTTACAATAAATTTTGAGGAATAAATTTTTTCACATTATGATGGCTAGAGTTATTTTTTTATTTTTTTAAATTAATTAATTAATTAGAATTAATATAATTATTTAATTTAATTTAATAGCTTTTTTAATTTTAATTTAACACTCATAATACGATTAAGGAGATAGTAGTAATAATAATAAATAGTTTTAATGATTTCAATATAAAGCAACATAACAATATATATCTTCCATAAAGATATAGAGTTATTCATTGGTAAGTAGACATTTGGGCAGTTCTCCGCAAAGACTGGAACTTGGACATTTGTCCTTCCTCATCAATCAACTGTAAAAATTTTTAAAAAGCCATCAGAAATGTTATGTCCAATGGAACGCATTTTGGTTGCAGATCGAGAAAGGAACGAAATCTCGAAATCTTGATGCGAGTACCTATCCCTGAAGAATGTCTACATGAACATATTATTGTGACCATTTTCTGCAGTATTTGTGAGACCTTTCTTAATCAAAGAACTTTCTTCGTACAGAAACGGAGTAGAGTAGTAGGGCAAGTCCAAAATATGTGATGTTGCAGTACCAAGTCCTCCTAAGGATTCCTGGAAATTTTGCCTATGAGCTTGTTCTTCTCGAGGACATTGTATTTTCCCAAATATTTGGTAAACCTTGACTATACCAAAGAGCTGCTAGTAAGTGTAGACCTTAGGAATGTTGTACAAATATATATTAATATTTATTTTCAAACTTCAACAACTTTTCTTGTATAGAAATTGAGCCGAGCAGCCATAGAGTTAACGAAAACTTCATAAAACTTCTGTTTAAAGATAAGCCAGTGTAAATCTAAGATATTTGATACTGCAGTACCATTGGGCCGTTCTCTGCATAGACTTAACTTTGATCATTTTTTCTTTTTTCGTCAAGCAAATGTAATTTTGTTCAAGAAGTATTCAGCAATTACTTCAAAGCATTTAGGATAAGCCACCTCTAAAATACAAGAACTAACGCAAGAACTAGCTTCAACAGATCGCGCCTGGACTTTTATTTGTTTTTTAGGAAAGAATACAACCAAGTGTCTGTAAAATGGGAACCAGTCATGTAATTCCACAATACATGACTGTAAGAAGAGAGTTATAGTGTTGGTTGGGGTGTATAAAAAGGCAAAGACGACTTTTTTTTCGAAGAAAACCATTATTTGATTCAGAATCACAAGATGCTTGTGGAAATCAGGAAAGTTCTTTCCAATAAAAGGGTCTGTCGTGATCATAGGGAGCCAAACTTTCTAAATTTAGACAACTACTCAAGATATTTTTATCCAATCTAGCTGTGCGTTGAGAGAGAACTGGAATATGGATGTCCTAATGGAACTGAAAATTCCTGACATCTTACCTAGAGTTTGCACATTAGAATTTGGGCATATTTTCAGGGCCATTCAATTTGTTGACATTACTTGGTATAGAAGCAAATTTCTCAGGATTTTTTGATGCATCTGGAAATCTGTGAGGTTCTGCCTAAAGAAAAGATTTGCCATTATCACAGTAGCACAAAACCTATTAGAGAACTAGGTTTCCAATCAGGGTTTTGCTGCTCCTTGACACCTTTTCTAAAGCCCTTTTAGCCAGTTTGGTTGCAGATCGAGAAAGGGGCAAAATCTGGAAATCTTAATGCGAGTATTCCTCAAGAATATCTACATGAGCATATTATTGTGACCATTTTCTGCATTATTTATGAGACTTTTTATAACCACAGAACTTTTTTCGCGCAGAAATTGAGTAGATGAGTAGTAGGGTAAGTCCAAAATATGTGATGCTGTAGTACCAAGTCTTGAATATACCAAAGAGCTGCCAGTAAGTATAAGTAGACCTAAGGAAAGTTGAACAAATATTTATTAACATTTACTTTCAAACAACAACTTTTCTCGTGTAGAAATTGAGCCTAGCAGCCATAGAATGAACGAAAGCTTCATAAAACTTCTGTTTAAAGATAAACCAACGTAAGTCCAAGATATTTGATACTGCCGTACCATTGGGTCGTTCTCTGCATGGACTTAACTTTGATCATTCGTCCCTTCCTCGTCAAGCAAATTGTTATCGTGACCCTCAAGTTTGCATATTAGCATTTGGGCATATTTTCAGGATCATTGAACTTGTTGACGTTATTTGTTACGGAAGCAAATTTGTCTGGTTTTTTATGCTTTTGGACATCTGAGAGGTTCTGCCCAAAGAACAGATTTGCCATTATTGCAGTGGCACAACACTCGGAGGAGGCGGACGACTCGATCTCTAATTAGGGATTTGCTGTTCTATGACATCTTTTCAAACGCTTTTTCATGCAATTTGGTTGCAGGTCGATAAAGGAACGAAATCTGGAAATCTCAATGCGGCTGAGTAGTCCCGAAGAGTTTTATATTATTGTGACCATTTTCTGCAATATTTAGGAGACCCTTCATAAAAAACTTTCTTCATACAGAAACTGAGTAGAGTAGTAAAGTAAGTCCAAAATATGTGATGCTGCAGTACGAAGTCCTCCTAAGGATTCCTGGAAAGTTTGCCCATGAGCATGTTATTCTGGAAGACATTGTATTTTCTACAATATTTGGCAGACCTTGACTATACCAAAGAGCTGCCAGTAAGTATAGACCTCAAGAATGTTGTACAAATATGTATCAACATTTATTTTCAAACTTAAACAACTTTCCTTGTGAAGAAATTGAGCCTAGCAGCCATACAGTTAACGAAAAATTTCATAAAACTGCTGTTTAAAGATAAGCCAGTATAAGCAACAGATATAGTCTTTGAACATATCCTTAGGAGGACCCATCTGTTTCTTAGTGAATTGCCCTACAACAAATTTATTGTCTTCCAACTTCAAACCTCAGATGGTGGAACATGACATGAGTTCGTGCTGTATTCTTTGTAATCTAGTAGATGCATTGTTTTGATCCTATAAATTCTAAGAAGGTCAGATATTAGTGAAGTTCAGATCCAACCATTAAAAACTTTTTCTAATCTTGTGGTAGAGGTATGCCTCGCATACTTTTCACTTTGGATATTTCGGCCCAAAACTGCTCAAGTAATTCTGAACAATCAAGAGAACTGAATCAACATTAAGTGAACAACGTTGAATTGAAGCCAAATGAACCGGTCAAAATAAGATTTCTTTTCTACGAGAAGTTAATTTATTAACAAAGAAGGCGGCCACAACATGGTTTGTGGGACCAGAACCGTTTTGCGGAATAGGGATGAGCATCTACGAAAGAGAATTCAAGGATATTTATTCAACGTATCCCTTCGAAAGTTCAATAAGCAAAGAACAAGGACTTCAACATCACTCTCAATTCAAGTTCTAATTTTAATTCTAATTGATCAAACCACCCACTTCACTGCTTGAAAAAGTTATCGTTACAGAAAGAATGAACGAAGATAACTTGAAACAAGTGATGGTCATCAAAATTTGGAATGATTTATAGATTGTCCAATTTAAAATAAACTCTGAGTCAATTTCATAAAACTATTGGTAAGAATAATAAACGTTTAGGTCATTATCATTCTTGATCGAAAATATTTACGAAGATGGCTCCATTTGGAGATCATCAAAGAACAGGATGTGTTTGAGGTAGTTTTTCTTTCAGAAATTAGTCGACTTTGCTTTAGGTTATGTTCTTCCCTATTAAAATAAATTTTGTTTACACATAAATATCTGCATACGCCAAAACATCCAAAAGTATTAAATTCAAACTCCCCCATTTGGAAAAAAAATCCCGTTTATTTAAAACGCATTTCCTCAATAAACTAACAAAATCCAACTGCTGCGGTGGGGTAAAAACAACCCGAAACCCGGAAAAAATCAAACCATCCACCGAATTTATGCGATCCCAGACCGCGCCGAATACGTCGACATGGAAAATCGACATCACCCTCGCATGGCTCGTAAAAATAAAACGTTTCTTGTGCGAAATCTATCAGCGCCAAGCGTAGTACTACTACCAACTCACACATCTCATCACGTCGACTGCGAGTTTCGCCTACTGCTACCCGGGTTTTTTTCTCTCCTTTCCCCGGGGAGGTTTCAGGAAATCCGCGATTCGCACCCTCTGGAGGTATAGCCTGCGTGCGGATGATGAACGGCACCCCATCACTCACCCAGAATTGGTATTAATGCAGTGGCGGTACTGCGGACAGGACGGTCAGTCAGTTTAGGCCTCCTCAGTCTCCTATGGGTTGCCGTTGTAGGAATTGATATTAATGGTCTAGTCGCCCGAACCGGACCACCGGAATATATATACAGGGGGACGCGGTAAGATCTCTTACGCGGGCACAATAGATGTCTGACGTTATCGCTGTTTTATTCATATGATGGCTTCTTTCTTGCTAACCGTTAGTGAGGTATGGATAGATCTGTGGATGTCTGTTTGTATGCATTGTGCTGTATGGGAACGGGAAATCTGTTTTTCGGTACCGGTCAGATTTATAAATGGTTTGTAAATTGATTCGGTAGATGTCCATTGTGTTGACGTTTATTGACCGTGATTAATAATTTCGGACGCCTTTTTGGGGAGAAGGTGGAGAAATGCGATTAGTGAGACTCGGGGTGGGAGCCAAATAAGAGAGGACGTGCCGCTAAATTATAAATGATTGCCTACATCGTTTAGGTTTAGTGGAGAACATAAATTATTAGTAGCTTCATTAGGTTAAATTTATTTTGGTATCCATAAATGAGAGAAAAAATGATTTTAACTGTATTTGTCACTATAGAGACTGTTTTATTGTCAAATTGTTACTTTTGGCAAAGTGAAAGACGATCTTAAATTTCTACAGGCGACGTTAGGTATGGCTTTTGAGTTGTTACAGATTCATTGATTGATTGATTTTGATCAAGGTAGAATGGTCTTTTAACATCCCTAACACTGCGGCCTGCAAGAACTATTGTATTATTCCTCCCTTGATTCTGTTTTACTCAAACAGGTTAGTTCCCTTGATTAGGTTTAGGAGCCTGTATGGTAAATCTTTTTCCAACGGTGATTCCAATGCGCTTTGCATGACAAACCTTCGTTAGCCTAAAGCTGCGCATTCAAAGAGAATGTGGGAGGCTGTTTCTTCCTCCTCATTGCAGAGTCTGCATAAGGGTTTGTAAATCCCCATCTTATGCAGATGACCTTTTAGACAGCCGTGTCCTGTTAATAGACACGTTACTGCCCTCAGCTGAATCCTGTTTAGTGCAAGTAGGTCAGCAGTCAGTCGTTTTGACGGTCGTTCCATCATCCGCTTGCTGTGTCTTTGTTCAGATACATGGTTCCAGTTTGATTGGTGTTGTTTCACAATCCACTCATTGATTGCACCACGTACTGCACTTTTTGGAATACCTAGACCTGGCTCCGGTCCAGTAAATATCATTTGAGAACCTTCCTTCGTTAGCTGGTCTGCAGTTTCATTGCCTGCTACACCCCGGTGCCCCGGCACCCACACCAAGTTGACCTTGTTGTGTTTAGCCAGAACAGTTAGGTGTTCCAGACATTCCCATACTAGTTTGGAGGCTATATGATTTGATTCTCGTGCCTTTAAGGCTGCCTGACTGTCGGTCGGGGAGAATGCAAATCGTTTTGTGGTTGGCGACGCAGACTCTCCAACGCACAGGCTTGTATAGCATATATTTCTGTTTGGAATACCGTGGTGTATCTTCCAAGTGGTTCACATAGTTTGTAACCCTCGTTTTCCTCGTAAACACCAACGCCAGAGTTAGTCCCTGCTTTTCACCCATCTGTAAACCAGTTCTGGTTTCTCAGTTTTCTCCCTTCACCATTTCTCCACTCATCCCAGTTCAAAAAGACTTTGACGGGTTTGTCGTAGGAAATTTTCGTGATTGCTATGTCGCCGCCCATATCGAAGATTGGGTTTTTGACTACTGTTTCTATACTAGTGTGCCCCGACACATGGTGGGTTTTCCAGCTTCCAGTATTTTTGAGTCTGTATGTTCCCATTCTTGCCTCTCCCATGATAAATATATCAAGAGGAGGTATGTTTAACATGGTCTCCATTGCAGCTGTTGGGGTGCTCTTGATGGCTCCAGTTACGCAAAGGCACGCCAGACGCTGAACCTGTGACAGATCAGCCCCCGCACGCCCTTGCGCAACCTTTGGCCACCAAACCAGGCAGCCATAAGTTATCATGGGTCTTACTACCGCAGTATACAACCAGTAGGTCATATGCGGTTTGAGTTCCCATATCTTCCCAACTGTTCTACGAGTTGTTAGTAACGCCCTCTTACATTTGTCTGTCATTTTCTTCAAATGTGAGCTCCAATTCAATTTAGAGTCCAAGGTCACTCCCAGGAACATAGCCTCCTAACTGATCTGTATAACTCCATTATGAACAGACGGTGCTCGTAGGCCATCCACTCTCCTTCTGCGGGTAAGGGGCACAAGTGCAGTTTTTGCAGGGTTTACTCCAAGGTTCTCCTTCCTGCATCACCCTTCTACCATCTTTAGTGCTCTTTACATAAGTTCAGAGATTATGCTGCTGCTCTTACCTATGATGAGTATAACGATGTCATCAGCATATCCCTGTGTGAAGTAGCCTGCATCGCTTAGCAGGACGAGCAGCTCATCAATTACCATGTCCCACAACAGAGGGGATAATACACCTCCCTGGGGGCACCCTCTGGAAACTGACCCACATCTTATCTCCGGCTAGTTTTGCTTCTACCTGTCTACCATGAAGCATATTTTCTACCTACTTGCATATGGTGTTTTCTACTCCACGACTTTTAACAGCTCGTATAGAGATTCAAAGGAGGTGTTATCGGAAGCCCCTTCTACGTCAAGAAATGCTCCTAGCGCAATTTCTTGGTTATTTAAAGTGGCCTCCACCCGCGACACAAGCTGATGCAAGGCACTCTCACAAGATTTGCCTGTTTGATATGCATGCTGATTAGGGTAGAGGCCTCTCTATAAAGGAGGCTTTCCTAAGATAATTTTCTAGCATTTTTCCATAGTTTTCAAAAATTCGATAGGGTTATTGGCCTGTGTGCCTTGGCCTCAGCGTATGAACTACGCCCAGGTTTAGGGATAAACACAACCTTAGACCTATTCCAAACTGATGGTATGTGACCTAGCGCCAGGCTGGCTCTGTAAATTCTTCACAGCACTCGAACAGATTTGCTCAGGAAGAATTATGTTGACCACCTTAGAACCACCTTGTTTTATAAAGCTATGTTAGAAAGTAGAAGTAGAGCACTGCATAAAATGGTTCGTTTCAAATCGTTAAAAAAGGACAAATTTGCAAATCAAGTAAATACTATTGCTATTGCGCTACTAGAACCTATCCTATTTGCATATGTACTACATTTATCATATTTGCTGCAACTGTTTTGAAGGTTTGAAGAAAGATTCATTGAAATTTTAAGAATTTTCATATAAAATACAGCTGTCATCGTTAGTTTTTTTACTGTTGGTGTACTGTGTTCGTATAGGGAAGCTACCACATTGTGGAAGAGCTTCAACTACTCCTAAGCAACTTGAAATCAGTCTTTATTAGGAGTGTAGTAATTCGTCACGTCAACCACACTAGAGGCTAAAATATTCTGGTTAAAACGTGGCAGGAACTATATGTAATGGCTGTACTCCTAGAATATGTAGGTACAATAAATGGAAAAATATTATTTTGGATACTTTGAAACATCTATTGAAAGAAATAGTGAATTATTATAGGTACTGTGCTAACAATGATGTTTTTTTTTGGCGTAACATCCAAGAATTTGAAAATATTGGCGGTTTTTTATAATAATTGCATAGTTAAATATTCACTATAACTTATTTTATACACTTGACCAAGTAGTACAGCATACCTACACCAGATAAAGAGGAAAAGTGTCTACACTATATCCCGTATATTGTAAGAATTGTAACAACAATGTCCTCAAAATTGAATGAGAAGAAGTACATAAGTCATTTTGAGGTTTTAATTAGTTCAAATTCAGGAATGGATGTGTGGAACTGCCTTCCTAATAGACAGAATAATTCTCAGTAATAAACGCCACTTGAAATGACAAGGCATAAAGCCAAAAAGGCAAAAAGTAACGTTGTGAATTCTTCAACACTGTTTCGTCTATTATGCCTATATATTTAGTTTTAGGCATTACTGTGGATTGCTTTTAGAGTTCCTTGCCACATTGATGGTCACACAATATGTTTTTTTTTTTATGTAAGAGTTGATTTACGCCGATTCTACTGTTGTAAAAATAATATCAGATAATGGTGTTTAGTGTCCAATTTTGATTTATATGGAAGTGGTACGTCACTTTTAGCTGCTTACTTTTGTCTTTAAACAAGTCATGCTAAGGCGCTCATAGAACTACCGTGCTCTGCAGGTGTAAGCGTTTGGCTGAAGTTTTTATTTTTTTATTTTTGTTCCTTCTAAATTAATTTTATATACAAGTACTTTTTCTGTCTTTACAATATAGGGGAAAAAGTAACTTATCGCCATCTAAAAACTTAAAAAAATATATGACATTCGAAAGATGACAGGAAGGTTACCAAGACGGTTCAAATACAGTTTTCCAGGCATATAATGGAGAAAAAAAAACAAAAATAACGAAAAAAAGTGGAAATGAGGACGAAAATCATTTTTTACTCTGAGGTCTGAATGGTGTTTAAAAGTTTAATTAGAAAAGAAATTTGCTCCCAGGAAAGAGATGAAATCTAAACTTGAAACTGCAAACTTTATCTATTCTATACAAACTGTGAATCGAAAATTAGCTGGTGCAAAATCCAATAGCAGACCTATTCAAAAACAAGAATCCCAAACGAGCGAAAGATCATAAGGAAAATACTTGCTAATTGCAATTGATTATGCCATAACAACAGTCAGTTATTACTCTTTAAACTAAGTTCATTTTGTATGTTTTTCAAATCTATTTCAGCAATGAAAGCAGTTTTGAAATACTTGTGGGCAAAGCCCAATTTGTTGTTTGTGGTGATGACAGTGAAGAATCCCACCAAAACTAATGATTTAATACGTAACCAGACTAAAGAATCAGTTGGATACCTATGGTTTAGCTCCCCAATGGGAATATCTCCACTGAGTTGGTCAGACTATTCGCCAGCAGCAAATTCCATTGAAAATGTCCGGAAACTAATGACAAACGTTGTTGCAAAAGAATTACTATAGAAATTCAGCCCAATGGTAAGCCAAATTAAGGTTTTACAAGCTGCTAAACGTAGTTACCTAAAGAACTAAAAATATTTAGTTTTGCTTTCATTTCTTTGTCGCCAAAAATAAATTCGTTGGTAGCTTTTTCTGGCAGATAATTGAGTTTACTGTTTGTAGTCCTACAATGGTTCCTGGTCATATAATTGATTTAATGATAAATATATATGAAGTTAAATAATCCTTGGAATACACCTTTTAGTCGCTTTAAACCGATCTATGGTCCAGTTAGGAAACTTACACTTCTCATTCTCCGGAATCTCATTTGGTTCTGTTCCAAAATAGTATCTGTAACATGTAGTCATGAAGTCTGGTTAGTGACAGAAGCAGGTAGATCAGGATTAGCCCTATTCATTAAGACTATCTACTGAGTAAGAGCAGATTATTTAAGTCGTTGAAACTTCTGTACTTTCATGGCAATTGGATGTTGACCCATTATAGTTAGTTTCTCACTTTTCCAATGTTAGACACAGTTAGGTAGCTACTACCAACTAATTGGCATTTTAATTACATTATTTTACGTCCCCTTTTAGACGCAATAATTCGTGTTGGCAGAATTAATTTTTCAAATGACTTATCATTATTCTGTTAGTAAGATTCTTTTGATGATTGTAGTTGATAACAGAAGTAGTAGCAATGTTTGATATCCTCTTTATTACGATATAAACACGTTCTAAAATAATGGAGCAATAGATCAACCCGACTCCATCATTCAGCTAGCATTATCTTAATCTCCCAGAAAAAATATAGCCTCAAGCGAACAATTTGAAGATATCTTTCTTATATAGTGTTAATATTCGCCTATTCTCAGTATCTAGATTAGTTTATCTTACATTATACAAAAATAAACACCTATACATAGTCAACATTACTTGCGGAGGTAGCACCACCCACACACAAACACACATAATACCCTATTGCACCGAGAACTCGGAATAGAGCGCACTACACTTTTACTAGAAGACTAAGAAGGTCCTCATTAATCATAACCAGCAACTAGCCTTATCTACTAGCCGTATTCTTGGTGAATGTGTTAATAGATCTACCGAGACTGCAGATCCTCGAGGGATGTTTTAGTGTTTTACGTCGGGGGAAGGGGATCGGTTGCGAGAGACCGGGCGTGTGGTGTTAGCCGTGCTCGAGGAAGTGCTACATGTGTGCAAGGCAATGTTCGTCGTCCCCCGGGAGTTGCCCGCCTTATCGGCACAGCAACACCGCACGGACCTCTGTTCAGATTACACGCTACACAGCCCGGTTTAGTTCGCCGGGTGAGTGCTCGTGTTAGAACAGAATTTTGGTGGCGCGCCAGGCTTACCGGGCTGATGAACTGAATATCATTCGCGAATATTCGTTATTGTTTTGTTAGATAAATAAAAATAAATGTTGCCAGATGTAATAGGATTAGAATGATGCTCTAGAGGGCACCGGTGCACACTAATTGGGTCAAAAACATTGTCAATGATCTATCTGCCACAAACCACACATAAAATATGTTGAAAACGTTGGTTTGTTATGTTCCAATGTTAAATTTTGCAGAGATATAGGTATTTGTTTTATTACAATAATGTCCTAATTTGTATATTATTTAGTTTAACGTCAAACAATATTCTTTTTGCATTAAGAGTACTGCTTGACCGTCATCCCTAGATTACGGTCATGGTCAACCTACATTCCCGCACAATCTCTAGAACGGATCCGTTCGAAATAGGACATCAATCATATGCAGACGAGTCGGAGCATAAGGAAAAGACACCGTGTCTACACCGGTAATTGATGACTACCAGTACCGAGCCATATCCGCCCACCTCTACAGATACGACATTGCGAGACATCCATAACCAGACTATAATATATTTTTATGTACGAAATCTTTATATGACAACTGTATAGTCTGATAATTAGATAAGCTCTTATAGACGTTTCTTGTAAAGATGGAATAATACATACATACGTATGTAATGAAGTAATTTTCTCCAAGTATAGATTACTGTGGAGCGGTATTTTAATAAGTTAAAAATGTGTACTACAAATGCATCCATTTTTTGCTCTGCCCAAGAAGAATTAATTGGAGTTGACTCATCAATCATTATTTCATACACATTTTCAATTTCAGTACATCTTCTGTAGTACTAACACTAGTACTGGAAAACTAATAAAGTAGGTTTCTTTCAAAATTTTTCCATGCTAAACCAGGAGGTGCAACAGCTTTGGACTTCAATTTTGGACAGCTGATGTATCATTACCATTAAAGCAAAATATTCTGGACAACAGGATTTTTTTCTAAAACAACGTTTAGTTCAGTCAAATTTTTGCTTAAAATTAGTTGTTTTATGAGTCGTTGCCAATGTTTTTTTTTGTGGAACTAAGTTCCAAAATAAGTCGACCATTGCAGAGCCGATTTCCAAACTTATATTTTTAAGTATCGGTGTATTGGTACCAGTACCATTTTATATTTATTTGTTAGACAAATTTGCTGTAACTTTTAAAATATCACATTTTTTCCTTAATTTTTGGACAGCGGATTTAGCATATCGATACGTTTTAAATAAATACACTGCTGTCATTGTCCAAACACTTCAAAATCTCATTCATTCCTAAATTAGGACTATCTATGAACTCAGTAAGCTTAAAAATTAGTGTAGTTGAGCTAGTACCTAGGCCACATAAAGCATTATTGAGGGAATGTTTGCAATTTTAGTTGCTGGTAACATGCAACTATCTAGCAGGTTATGATATTGGAAAATAGGGTCGTACTGGGCCATATATGTTGCGTGAATGTAACTGATTAGGCTGAATTGAACTGCACATTAGTAGGTATACTATGGGGCTATCACGCCACTTTGACCTTTGCCCCCCCTCCTCCCTCCCTCCCCTCCCCCCGAAGCAGGTTTTTGCCACTAATTACTTACTAATTAGGCTTTCTAATGACTGGAAATTCATAAAGAATGCTGTATGGCCGCGAATTTCACTTTCATAAATATTTTAACGATTATTGGATAATTGCTTGCAAATTATTAGGTATGTTTTAGAACGTTTAATAAAAAAATTTATAAATTTAATTATTTTTTCGAAGAAATGGCTTTATATTGGACCTCTTAAAATCGGACCTGTTAAAATCGGACCTCTTAAAATCGGATTTGTTTAAAGTATAAACAGCGCCGATTTTAACAGACCTGATGAAATTCCAATCATTATTAAGCCATTTCTTCGAAAAAACAATTATGTTTGCAATTTTTTTTATTAAACATAAAACTAATACATACATATAATAATTCACAAGCAATTATCCAATAATCGTTAAAATATTTATGAAAGTGAAATTTGCGGTCAGACAGCATTCTTTATGACTTTCCAGTCGTTAGAAAGCTTAATTAGCAAGTACAGTAGAGCGTCTATTATCCGAACGTCAAGTATCCGAAACGTCAATTATCCGAACAGATTTATGTACTAAAAATATGTAATTTTAAAAGCGATCGTATACTTTCAAAATCGAAAATTCGACTTGTTTTTAAAGAAACTTAACCTTAAACACTATAGTAACATGGTGGCTGACTGCTGGAGATAGGTAACTCGGAGTAATCTGCAAAATGCGTGAAAAAAATGGTTGCCAAATAAATCAAAGAATGACGAAAGTGTAGATAACACAAGCAACCAACGAAGACGATAATTTATAATTTACAAGTATTACAAATATTTTGCCTTCGATTCCAGAATTTTCAGATTGTGACCAAGCAGATGAAAAGCCTGGCTACAAAGTGGCAGTGATCCTGGATATAAAATTTTATATATATATATAATATACAATTTTAACATTTTAAATCATGTGCAAGAATCTCAAGATATTATTGAATCCGACAATGAAGATGAAGAATTAGAAGAAATGGCAACTGGACCGACTCACGAACAAGCATTCACCGCATTGAACACTGCGATGGACTGGTATGAAAAGCAAAAAGACACCAATTAATATTGCTATTAAGAGATTTAGTTGCAGAAAAGAGGCGATCAAACTTAAAGCAAACGACAATAAAAACAATTTTTTGTAAAAGTGTAAACAATGAATTTAGTATTAGACCTCTTTATACAGTTTGGGTCGTTTAATAAACTTTGTTCTATATGTAGGCACACATCCGTTTACTGTGCTGGTCTTTAGTAAAACCAAATATACTACATTTTTTGTATATTGTTTGATTATCCGAACAGTTTGATTATCCGAACCACTCTTGATCCCAATTAGTTCGGATAATCGACGCTCTACTGTAATTAGCGGTAAAAACCTGCTTTGCGGGATCAAAGGTCAAAGTGGCGTGATAGCCCCGTAGTATACCTACTCAAATTCAAGTTCAGACAATTTTGGTTAGGTTGCATGGCGAGATCTTATCTCTAACAGCGCAGGGCTCATGGTGAAGATTGTGACAAGTGCAGTTAACTCTATGAATTTTATATCTCTTTTATCATCATTTTGATCCTTTCATAAAACTATAGGTTCACTAGCATTCTATTCAAATTTTCTGATACTGCTAAGCGGCTGTCCTATTTAAGTTCAAATACGAAATATTGAACACACAAATAATTCAAAACGAGTAATTTGAGTTTCACGACAAAATACCTGTGTTTGATGCAGGATTACCACTCAAAATGACCACAACTCACAAATTGTAGGGAATATTAGATTCTACGTACAGCAAATAGTGTTTTCCTTCTTTCTCCTGCCCTTTCCAGCCCACTGACAATAAAATCTTTCTATTTGGTCTTACTCTATAAACTCAAGATGATGTGATGATGTGAACAATACATTTCCTGAAGACAATAATACATATTTTTTTTGCTGGGCTTCCTAAAAGACGTATGTACAGTTAGCAATTCCATACTTTGTAAATAAATATGCTGCTATCATTGCTCAGAACTTTTAAAGTTTTAGTCTTTTGAGTCAAGCTTAGTACTATCTGCAAACTTCTTCAGTTTAAGAATCAATCCTGGGACCACTTTGAGGTAGTACCACACATAAATCTTTGATCAAGGAATGTTTTCAATTTTTACTGTGGCAAAATGTTACTACCCAGTAGGTTATAATTTTGGGCAATTAGGTCGTATTGGCCCGCGTATGTCGTAGAAATGTTAGGAGCATAGCTGAACTGGGCTTTACATTAAGATTAAGAGAAAATTTGATGAAGTTGCAGAACAAGATTTCATTTCTAGCAATGCAGGTCTCAAAAGGTTGTCAAACAAGGTTGTCACTGGTATGGTTAACTGCATGAATTCTATACTTTCCATGTTAGCATTCTATCAAAAATTTTCGAGATTGCAAAGCTATTTTGCTGCTTAAACTAAACTAGAAGAATAACGATAGATTTTTTTTATAGAAATGAAACTTCGATAGATGTTGAACTATCCTCAGAATCACTAAGTCATGAAGACTCAGATGAGATACTGACTACCAGAAAAACAGCATTAATTGCTAAGGTAACTACAAATCGTCTGCCAATGTGGTACTTATAGTACAAGGGAAAGAGCAAGAATCAGATGGAGAAAACCAGTAGGAATAAGAATGGAGGAAGCAAATTGGGCAGAAAAACTTTAAAATGCGACTCATGAAGCAAAGGCAAAAATTCATGTAGCCACTATGAGAAGATGGAACAACATTGTATAAGCTTGAGGAAGGACGCAGAACTAACCCAGGGAAAATAAAGATTTAGGGGCTTCTACATTCAATTACAGAATAAGATCCACTCAGGTTGCAAACATCTCTCCCATATTGGGGTCTAGCATTCTATTTTGATTACTCAGACCCATTAGTATCCATCCAATGCAAAATTTTGGGGATATCTTAAGATTAATTAAATTACGAACCTTTAGTCATTCTCGAATAATCGTAAAGTATATGTGTAGCAGTCTCAGTATCAATTTGGCAAAATCGTTTTTGACTCACTTTGCCTATCCTTTTAGCAGGATATCCTAGACCAGTTAGGAGGCTGGTTGGTAAGCTTAGCTACCTGGCACTGGCATCAAGTGGATACTTATGTATATTTGGTTGGAAGAAAATAATTTGTCCAGGTTCTGTTTCCAAACGAAATACTTTCTATTGCCATCCAGCGAAATAACTTGAAAAAACTTGAACTGAAACTTGTGAAAATTTGAAGCTCTCACATGACTTGCTCGGGTTTAGAGCTTTTCAGAGGATTTTAGATCTGGTTTCAAATTTTGGACTATTTGAATTGGATTCCAATTTACAAGAAGTAATTTGGCTTTTAGGAGGAAATGGTGGAGAGTTTTTTTTTCTTCCTTACATGGGCAGGTGACCCCGAGCGGCCGCTCGGCCAAAAAGGCCTATTGTGCCACTTGGTGGAGAGCTAGTCCACTCTGCCTTCAATCCAGGATTACCACTCTAAATGATTACGACAAAAAATTATGCATGTACACTCACCTGAAAGAACTTGTAGAATGATTTACATAGCGATTATATGTAAATCGTTCTACAACTTCTGTACATACATACGTTTATTAGTGTTTTATCTGTCTTGTCTTCTGGCGGCTCCTCAGAATACTGCTCCTCAGGCTACTACTAAGCATAAAGCTAGATATTTGGTTATAATCTTAAGCCAGTGTTGAACTTCTCTTGTCGTTGATGATATTTTTAAATCTATACATGATCTGGTGCTGTAAAAATACTCTTGTGAGATGTTTCGTTTGAGTTAGTGGAAACTGGACAAATTGGGCAAAGTGGATAAATGCGCTTTAAAATGACGCCTATTCTATTGACTTATTTACCAGTATTGTGGGATTCACTTCGTCTTACAATACAATACTTCAATAACTAGAAAATCTCATCCTATCATCCAACACAACAATTTCTTACATTATTCGTCTCATTTTATCCTTTTATAGGCTGAAAATTCCAACGAGAAATTTCCCGAACATTCCCAACCTCTATGATGTACAACTCCGTTCACTTAACACCATTTTTCTTCATCTTCATCCCATCCAGCAACGTTCCCCGCTCGACCGCCGTCGTTTTTTCCCTCTTCTCCTACTGCCAGTAGCTACTTTGCTTCTCTTCCTGGGTCCGCGCGCTCTAACAGGCCCCCACACCCTCGTCCGCCGAACCGACGAAGCCACTTTATCAGGACCGCGTATCATTAATATCACTTTTATATCCTCGAGATGCTCGACTTGTATATTTCTTGCATCTAGCCGCCCACGATGGGCTACCGTTAATGGTGATAAACATTGTCTACTACAATGTATTCTCAAAGACCAACGGTGCTGCGGAGTTAGCAGCTAGGTTGTGCCCGCTTGCGAAAATATATAGGGGTTGTTTAAATATTAATCGGGTCAGGTACGTGATGTAATCAAGAAAAACGGATTTAGTTTCTCAAAGTTGGGCAGATTGTGATAGATGAGGTTACCTTTAGTAGCACATCGTGTGAAAGTAAATTCGTTTGGTAATACGGCATTCTCACGTTTATAGGGCATGCTTCAAGTATCCAATAAGATTACTTCCAACAAACAGGAATAGAATTTGCGCAAAATAATACAGGCTGGGATTGGAAGTGAAGAATCATTATCAGAATTAATACATAGTTCTTAATTCAAAGTATTGCTATGACTAAACAAGCCGCCCTCGTATATTCCACTGTTTCGAGTCGCGAAAACGCGAAGGGATGGATGACTTGGAAACGCAGCAGGCGAACCCGTCCAAGACGTAAGAAGAAGTTTAAGACTACAAAGTTTATACAGTCATCTTTTTAAATTTACGACATCCTCGAATGTTTTTAAAACACCACTAAAGTAATTTTGAAACATGGTTTTAATTTTAACGCGCCCATTCCCATAAGGATACTGGGCGAGGGGCTCACGAGACGATGCCTATTATATTAGGGGGAGAAAGAAACAGTTGCCGATGTGAAAGAGGGTTCCGGACTAGTCGTACAAAATAATTGCATTTGTTTTTCTTAGGTGATACGTGCATATCTTCATTTTAATATGAAAGAATAAATCTTAATTTAGTTGTGTGCGTAATTTTTTTTTCTGACGTAAAGCAGCTCTTATACAAGAACTTGCTGTGAAATCGGTAGTTTTTCAAGCGTTTTTAACCTTTATTTTTGATGATCGAAGAAATGTCAAAATTTTCTCGAATGACGTATGATTGACAAGTACATATTTTCATATATCAACATGTTGGCATTCATGCAAGAGAAAAAAAAAAGAGAACGGCTGGTGAAAATCTAGATAAATAGATTTTCAAGAATTTTATTGTATATTTCTTTGTAAAAGATCCTACAAACGCTATATCCTTGTTAATACGAAAAAAATGATACACGTGTCCAAAACATACTGTTCACGAAAAAAAAAAATAAGTTGGACTTATATTAAAGCAAGGACCTAAAAACTCATGCCAAACAATTTTTTGCAGTTAAATTGCTGATTCAAAAGTTGCAAGCAATATATGTGTTGTACTTTTTTCTGAACCCAGTAGAAGGAGCAGAAATCTTTCCTTCTTCTAAAACCGCATACGTTGATTTTGTATACTTTTGAGCAACATTTTCTACATGTTTTCAAGTATCGACTGAATATCTCGGCTACTTAAGCTTCCACTTCGATTGGACTAGTGATAAGTATGACATCCTGAAAATGAATTCAATATCCCAATCTCATCTCTTATATAATATTTACTGAAAATCTGTAGGTAGTTTCATGAGTTTTGTGTGCCATGGAAGGTTTTTGAATCACCAAAAATCCCAAAAGTTATTCCAATTTGTACTATATTGCAACGCTTCCACCGCAATTGTTGCTGGAGGTCGTCCAGAAACCACATGTCTTTCCAAAACTCTGTCTTTCTCTTTCTTTTTCTCCATCATCTTGCAGATAACCAAACCACCCATAACCGATCCACTCTAATCATATAAAAATTATAAATTAAAATTAATTAATTAATTAAATATAAAAAATTCATCTGTTGACGCTGACATAAAACACTAACTTACTTTTTTGCCCAGAAAAACACCAAACTCTTTGATTAATTACCAAAGCGTTTTGTCATTATCAAGGCCTTAATAAAGCTCGAGATCATCACAGCTTGGAAGCTGTTGGGAATTTATCAAAGTGTTTGGTATTTTTGTGGGTAAAAATATGTTAGTGAATTTCGCCTCTATCTTAGTCCTATTCAGGAAAAGTGTTTTTCAAAATATGTATATGAATGAATACCATATCCGAAATACAAGAAATGCTCCAAAATCAATTCATGTCGAAACAAAGTGCAACAACAAATAAGAGACTGTGTTTACATCCATGTTTTATTCTATCAACTTTCCACAATATATCCATATGCACCAAACAGAACAAACAGTAGATATCTGAGTGGAAACTTATTGAATAATTTAGAAGCAATTGGTCGACAGTAGGTAGGTAGGTAGGGGCAGTTTGGCCACCACCCACCACTCCTCCCTTCGGTAGATGTCGGCGGCAAATACAAATGATTCATTAATATAGCGCGGGATTTGAAGTAGCTGTTGTGATTTAACTGCTACATGTTGTGATTTAAACTGCTACCTGTTATAATTGAACTACTACCTGTTATGATTGAACCGCTTATCAACGGCTATATCTGTGGTATTTGAATAGTGTCCTGTTACTGTGAGCTCAATAGTAACAGGTCCCTGTTTAATCGTACCAGGTAGCAGTTCAATTATAACAAGTAGCAGTTTAAATCACAACCGCTACTTCAAATTCCGCACCATATTCGTGAGTCATTTGATGGTTTTAATGATTCTCCATTACAAACACAATCAAATTGCAACTTTAGACTGAGTTTAAGTAGGCATCTCTAACAATCACAGATATGAAGACATCCTAGTCTTCTTGTGTCCTTGATGAAATCGTTTTTTTTTTGGAAGTACTCAAAGCAGATCTAACTACCATAATGCAGCAGAACCATGGTCATCACTTATATGATACGAGGCTGACTAAATAAGAGATCCTTAAGAACGATCTTGAAGTGCCATCCAGGAGAAAGTAGATGAATTACTTGAGTTTTAGTAGAGAAGTATGATTTCAAATCAAACAATTTTTCCAAAATATGCTCTCAGGCATACACTCGCAATATCCAGTCAGGAGTTTTGCGAGCAGTTGGTTGGTGATGTTCGTAATGGGGAATATAAGATAAATTTAGACCGAAAAATTGAAAAAAATTAAATCCAACAACAAAATGCTTTGAAAGGCAAGAATGGAAACAATCAAGGAAATAAGCTTCTTAAAAGCAATAACAACAGAGTGAAAGCCAATATAGAATATATCTAAGAAATGTATGGAGAACGCTACTACAAAACAAAATGGGTATAACAAATTGGGCAGAAAAAAACTGGAAAAAAAACGTTGATTTTTGGGAATATCAAAGAATTGTGTTAGTGCAATGAGATGTATATTGGCTCTATGTCTTGCAAGCCAGTACTCTGAGACAAGTTAAAGCTTAAACCAATATGAAATTAGAACGCTTAGAGCAGCCCCTTCTTTTGGTTTAGGAAACATACTAAATACTTGTTCAGAATTTAGTTTAATATGTAGAACCTTTACTCATGTAATAATTCTATCTTTTACAGGTCTGATGTAGTAGTCTTCTTAAACTCGTTTTTTTGGGAAAAGAATTAGATCTAACTACCATAATAAGGTAGAACCACAGTCATCACAGATGGAGGATAACTCATGTAGGATAAAGCTCACGAATTAATTCAGTTTCATCGAATAATGTTTTGATTGACATGTGTATAACATCCAACAGCTTGAGGAATGTTGTCAACAATTAATGCTGCTCTAAATCTCTTCTATAATAAACATTCCCATCCCTATACAGGAAGCCTCATCCAGGAAATTTTCACCATCTACCTACTTCTGTTTCGCATTCCGAAACTGAAATATATTCTTCCCTAACATGCCACCAATCTTTACCCAGTTCCTTCAGTTAGAAAGAAAAAACGAAACACACCCTAACGATCGTTTTTTATTATCCGAAAATTATGATAGATTAAATATCACTTTACGACCACCTAGGGGAACGTTAGCACTAAATACTTTCAAAATAACCGTAATACAAATAACCAGGGAGATTGTTTTGTCTGTCGGTGTCGTTTCGTTTTTACCCCAGCATTTTTAAGACGTATTTTCACGAGTAAAACACCTCCATCGACCTGTTTTCCCTAACGTTACTTCTATTTTAATATGTAAATCGGTACATAAGTGTCGGGATATGTTTGAAAATGTGTACAACGTGCTTCCTATTACACGATTTTACGACGGCTACTCGGAATTAAGACGACGAGTTAATTTTAAAGAAAACGATGGCCCGAGTTTATGCGAGGTCGTATATTTTTTAACGTCCCCTCTTCCAGAAATTATGAGTGTGTCTTTCTGCTTTAATTTCTTATCTGAAGCGGATTATTTATGAATATTCTAGAGAAATATTTTCGTGTAAGGAGATACCTTCCGTACACATTAA
>ML218978.1:23366-39618 GCA_004785975.1 Popillia japonica
GTGGACTACCTCAGGGAAGCGTAGTGGCTCCAATACTGCATTACTATACAGGAACGAAATTTCCAAAATATAGAAACAAAACAAGAAACTGTACTCGAAGTCATGCCCACCTACTACCATGCCCAATGCCCTAAAACCTAAATCGACGAAGACATCTTAAGACACACAAAGCACGAAGAAAACTCAGGGTCCTGTGGGAGGGCGAAATACTGCAAGACGTCGGCCCCCCAAAACACCTGGGAGTTACTTGGGATAGAACATTCTCCTACAAAAAGCATTGCCTTAATACCAGGAAGAAGGCCCAACAAAAACTTAACTTATAAGTAAATGGGCCGCGAAACCACAGATACTGAGGATTTCAGCATTTCTCCACTGGATAATATGCAAGTCCTGTCTGGTGTAGATCCATACATTGATAAACTCTACAGAGGCTTTGGCCTTTTCTATGCCAGGGGAAAGACGAATATGTAACGGACATGTGGAAAAGTTCAAACATTTGATGATCGCCATGTCCTATATGGATGGGTACAATCAGAGATAAGACTGAAGTCGCGCAAAGCTTTCTCTATTACACTTCCTTAGAGCCCCCTGGACAAACTCTAACTATCAGGTTTCAACCTGAACTGGGAGACCCTGAATAGAATAAGAACTGGAATTATATAGCCTGACGGAAACCATAGGGAACAAGCTCGAAGTTGCTCGAAGCAGAAGCCCTGTCTGGTGTAGATCCATACATGGATAAAGTCTACAGAGGCTTTGGCCTTTCTATGCCAGGGGGAAAACGAATATGTAACGAACATGTGGAAAACTTCAAAAAATATTTTATGAAGACCATGTCCTGTCTACTGGACTTTCTTACAATCCCCTAAAGGAACTCTCTCTAGCGGGATTCAACCTGTATTGGAAGACCTAGAAGACCCTGAACAGAATAAGAGCTGCAGTCGCTCCAGTAAAAACAAACAAACTTAAATGGGGGATCCAGGAGAACCAACAATCCTTATGCGAATGTGGGGAGATACAGGATATGGAGCATATTTTCAGATGCACTCTCTGTCCTTCAAAATTCTCCATTGATTATATGTGGAAGAAGAAAGAAGAACCCTTCCTCTCCACATCATTTACCATGATAATCAAGAATAAAGCACTCACTCATGGAACTACTTTGAATCAATTAAAGAACATAACGCAGCAATGCAAGTATACAAAAATTAGCCTAACATGAAAAATTTAGTGAGTAAGATGTTATGGGGGAAGTTCAAAACCACTCCAGCATTTCTAATTCTTAACATTTTGAATGAAAAAGTTTCAAGGACATTCAACTGCCGTAACCTACAACTCTATTTAACCTATATTCCTCATTCAATTTTACGAAAAATCCTCAATTTAGCCTATTCTTACCTCACAATCCGTACTGGACCGAACCGTAAATATTATGTTTACCCTGCGATTCTGTTTTGTCATTTGACGTCCACTGCCGTTGAATGGCCGATGATAAATGACGTTTTATACGGTTGTTTTGGTTGCGGGTGGTCACCCGGAATACCAAGAGTGTGAGAGAGAAAAAAAGGTGTCAGGATTAGGTGCGGTGACTTAATTACTTGGAACATGATCTCGCACCTGGGTCGTAGATCATTGGCGCGTCGAGTTTACGTTGTCGATCGTACGGCTCTTCCGGGCTTCGGCTGGATCCTGGACCCGACCGGGAACAGGACAGCTGTGATAATTGTGCTTAGTTCGACCACTCGACGGGAGATCGGAGCACTTAATCACGAATACTCGGGTTTTCAATTGGATAATCGTTACTTGCAAGTTTTTCTCTTTTTTTTCGATCGAATTTGAAAAGATTTATTCTTCGGTTTCGTTCGTTTATGCAGTTTAAATGAGGAGTAATGGTCAATGTAGTCTTTTCTAATATGTAGCGTTTTTAGACTTGCATATAAGTAAGCATTCTTTAGAAAATTGATTCAATGCAAATGCTGACCTCATTCCTAGCGTTTCTAAACGTATTTCAAGTCTTAAAACTTTATTTAAGAAAGAAAAGACGCTACAAACTTAAAATAAATAAAAATAAAAGGAAAGAAACTACGAAGCCAACGTTTCGCCTTTAATGTGAGTGACTTCGTCAGGAGTGAAAAGTAAATAAGGAATATCAGAAGATTACTAGACGTGCTAACCACGCTAGAGGCAAAGCCTTCTCACGGCAACAGTGTAAGTCTCCGATATCATTTTTTATCTAACTTGCTACTTTAATGGTAGGTGTTTGAATCCTGTTGCGTAAAAAGATGTAGTGCTTGAATCCAAAAAGCCAATATTACATGAAAAAAAGGGAAGGGTGCTGGTGCTGATGTCAGTTAAGTATAATTCTATTAATCTTGAAGTCTCAACATTTTAACGAATATTGGGAACAAATCACTGCTACCTGAATGGCCACTAATGATGATGGAATATTCCAATTGCAGCCAAAGTTTAACTTTCTGCACTTTTTCTCATTTCTAAATTATATTAACGTAACTAATTCTGACAAGTATTTAGTGATTCAGTTAAATGTTCATGTTGAACAATCCCCACAAATTTTAAGTCTTCAATTGTCAGTATCTAAAAGATGTCAATTTCAAGATTTCTGAATATCTCCAAGAGATTATACCAATTTCTGTTTTGACACAATTTTTGCAGACAGAAGACCAGTGCAACCATGGACCCAGTTGTGCAAATAATGCATTACAATTCACAAATTATGTTCGAATTCTATAGTCATGGGGAAACCACAGGGGGCAAGCTCCAAGTTCACGGAATATTATTTCAGCAATGCAGTTACTGATATCTGCTTCATTTTCTAAAGCCTGCAGTTAAGACATCTAGTTCAAGTTCATTTAGAACTGCATACATCTACATGGATTGAATGCATGATTTGTAGTCTCTTTAGACCCAGATTTCAGCTTTTTCAATAAGTTCAGAACATATCTCCAACTCCCTCTCCTCTTCCTCAGTATTACCAACCGTCTTAGTTTCATTACTAAAAACAGAGATTTCGTAAAATAATTTTTACAATACATCCAACCAAAGGGGTTGGTTACATGGGAAGTTCTAATAGACAAATTTGTTTGAACTGGATTTTTGGGTTTAGTGCAAAGATAGCTGTCAAATTCTAGGTCTTCAATTATCAGTATCTAAAAGATGTCAAGTTCAAGACTTCTTTGTCTCGAAGAGATTATACCAATTTTTGTTTTCAAACAATTTTTGCAGACAGAGGGCCAGTGGAACCATAGACCCAGTTGTGGCAATTACGCATTATTATTCACAAAATATGTTCGAATTCTATAGCCATGCGGAAACCACGGGGGACAAGCTCCAAGTAATGCAGTTACTGTCAAATATATTTGCTTCATTTTCTAAAGCCTGCAGTTAAGTCATCTAATACAAGTTCATTTAGAACTGCATACATCTACATAGATTGAATGCATGATTTGTAGTCTCTTCAGATTAAGATTCTGTTCTGAAATAAACCTCCAACCACCGCCCCTCTCCCCAAATATTAGTGATCTTCTTGAGATCATTGCATCTTGCTATCTCAAAATAATTTTTACAATCCATGCAGTGAAAGGTTACGTTGGTAGTAACCATGGACCAGTTTGTGGCAACTAGGCAGTATAATTCACAAAATATGAACGAATTCTATAGCCAGGCGGAAACCGCAGGGGACAAGATCCAAGTTGACAGAATATTATGTCAGCAATGCAGTTACTGTCAAATAAACTTGCTTGGTTTTCTTAAGCTTGCAGTTAAAGCATCTAGTTTAACTTCATTTAGACCTTCATACTTCTACACAGATTGAATGCATGATTTGTAGTCTCTTCAGATTCAGATTCTAGCTTTTTCAATATGTTCTGAATAAACCTCCAACCGCCTATCCTCTACCACCCTCCTCAGTATTGCTGATCTTCCTGCTCTCATTACAGAAAACAAAGCTTTCTCAAAATAGGAGTTACAATCTATCCAGTGAAAGGAATTGGTTACGTGGGCAGTAACCATGGACCAGTTGTAGCAATTATGCAATATAATTCACAAAATATGTTTGAATTCTATAGCCTGACGGAAACCACAGGGAACAAGCTCGAAGTTGACAAACCAGGACAATGGGGTTGATTACATGGACAGGTCTAATAAGCATTTTTTTTTTGAAATTTATTTGCAAATTTATTTGCAGCTATTGCTGTCCAACTTGACAATCTGCGTGGGCGGTACTTCAAAGGCGCAATAAATAAAGCTATTTAGTTTAAAATCTTTTTTCTTAGTTCTAATGGTTGGAAATTTTCAGTGATTTCGTAAAATAATTTTTACAATCTATCCAGCTAAAGAGGTTGATTACGTGGGCAGTTCTAATAAACAAATTTGTTTGAAGTGGTTTTTTGAATTTAGTGTAGATCGCTGTCAAATTTTAAGTCTTCAATTGTCAGTATCTAAACGATATCAACTCCAAAAGATTATATCAACTTCTGTTTTCAAACAATTTTTGCAGGCAGGCAATGACGTATTATAATTAAAATACCTTTAAATTCTATAGCCATGCGGAAACCAAAGGGGACAAGCTCCAAGTTGAGGGAATATTATTTCAGCAATGCGTTACTGTCAAATATATTTGCTTCATTCAAGACAATAGGTTTAATTACATCGACAGTAGTAATTTTTTTTTATTTGTTGCAGAGATGGCTGTCAAATTCGGAATAGGTATTCTTCTCAGCGTCCATTGCTGTAAACATTACTTTTCCATTTGACAACGAAAGAATTTGCAGTTATCGCTGTCCAACTTGACAATCTGCAGGGGGTGATACCCCAAAGGTCCAATAAATAAAGCTATTTAGTTTAAAATCTTCTTTATTATAGTTCCAATAGTTCCAGTGGTTGGACATTTTCAGTGATATAGATATATTTCTATGAGTCCGTTATTGTTAGACATTGTTGAAGTTTTATGTGGCTTTTGCAGATCAGATAATGACTCTGATTCAATAGATTGAGACTCTTGCCCTTTATTTGCAAAACCAGTACAAATCTCGTTATCCTTCCATTTTCAATGGTCGGGTGCTTACACCCCCACAACTGTTTCTTTAGCTTAGAGCTGAGAGGATGACCAGACCCAGATTGATTGATTGATTAGCACACTGGGTACGGATCAGGTTTCGTGTCATCCCCTTAACACCGCGGCCTAAGGCCTATTGCATTATTCCGTACCTAGTGAATTTCTTTACAAAAACAGGTTTGTCCCCTTTACTAGGTTTAATAGCCTGTGTGGTAAATCTCTTTCCATCTGTACTTTCTTGGACTGCTCCTCGGAAAGTCTTTCCTCCGGATAATTGTCCAAGACTACAGCCATCTTGACAGTGGTTAGAGCTTCGCTGAAGGTTGACCCAACACCGCTCCGTGAGGATGTGCTGGGTTTTACCTTCATCGTCTCGGCACTGCCCGATTTCTGTATCTTTGGGGGTTTGTTCACCGTCGGAGACGGTGTACTTCCCTCCGATCTGGCTCGTTTCTGGGCGGGAGTTGTAGTACGCTGCTTGGTGCTCGTACTAGGCTCCTCCTCCCTTCTACTACAATTGCTTCTTTGCCTTCTGGGTCTTATAGGCTCCCCAGCCGCTATCGCTGCTTGTATGGCCTGCTTCCGTTTCGGCGCTCCGGATAGCTTGCGTTTTACCATTTTCATGCGGTTCATCGCTGAGGTCACATGCCGTAGCGCAGTTGTGTCTTCTTTCGGGCTTGCAGATCTGCTGCTTCCCTGTAGAACTTCCTGGCGCTTTTCTTGTTGGGGACCAGAAGTTTGTCCTATCGGGTCTTCTTCTAGGTCCATTGAGTTTTCCTCAACTGGAGGTTCCCCGGGTGGTTTCTTTTTTCTTGTTTCTGTAGGTTCCATGTTGTTCCCACGAGTATGGGGGAAAAGTTGGTCCGCGCCCATGGTGGCCCCTTCATGGACGTAAGGCTATTTCTCCAGAAGGTCGCTCGGGATTCCAGAGTTCGGACTAGTCGGGACTGGTCTTCTATCCAGCCACGCATCCCTTTGGCCTAGTCCGCCACCGTAGCATTTAGGTTTTTATTGAGGTTGTCTCCTCTTGGTCCGCCCAATTAAGGCTAGACCCAGATTAATTTCAACTTAAAGGTCTCATGGGCCTAAGACCTTTAATTCTGTGTAGCTATATTGGAGCATGTGCACTGGTGCATCTCTAGACTTCGTTTACTTTGAAAAGTGATAATTTTATTTAAGCAACAATAGGTCCAAATATCAAAAAAAAATTTACCAGGTAAAGAGTTAGTTGTTGCAATAGTAGTCTAGACCAATAGCCGTCAGTTTTAACTTCCTCCAATATTTTGTAAGTTCCTGTTGGTGCTTCCCTAAATACTCAGCATAACAAAGTTCTCGCCAGACCATGACAGTTCTTCATTTTGGCGCGCCGTTGTTTTTATAGCTTGACAATTCTGTCAACGCAGTTATTAAAATCTGACGAAAAAACTATTAGATTCCCAAAATATTCGCATCAAACTAGATAAAATCTCCACCCCGACTGAACGATCACTTCGCATAATTCCCCAACATACATCTCCATAATTTCAAAGATAAAGTTAAATTTGAAAAAGCAAACCCACAATAGTTCAATATATTTCCCGAAAATGCCCTAAATAGTCTTGAATATATCATTAAATCGAACTAAAATAACCATTTTCTCGGAACCGTAACGGAGAGGGAAAAAAGAAGACAATCGAACAAAACTGCAGCTATACGCTGCAATATTTTACCTGGCACCGACCAAAACTGCCAAAGCAAATTCTCGAAGTGATTTACCACGTTTCGCGGCGACGATGCAATGCGGAGAATTTATCGTCGAATCATCTTTCTTACATAAATAATAGTTGTTAGGTTATTCGAACAGCTCTAAGAGAAACTTATTCATAGATATATACGCACACATATCCAAAACAGTTCGTATTGAAAACCACCACAACCGCCACCACCCCCCGTTCGTACGCCCCAGCTCACAATAAATCCCCGGGCATATCTGCGTGAAGCAGGGTGTCTCCTGAATGACAGCGTTTTAGGGTAATGGCCTTTTTCGGTCAATGGGTCCTTATATATTCGTTTGTATTTATGTGAGTGCGAGTTCTTTTAAGGGTAAGTGAAAGACGTTTTTTTTTTGTAAATGTGTGCGTATTATACAGTGGCGTGCAGGGATAATGGAAGATTAGATCTGGAGATAATCTCTATTATTATTTTTTTGTTTTAATTAGCACATTTCTAATAAAACTTTATTAACAATTGCGATAATTTAATTCCACCAAAATTATCCGCACGCCACTGGCGTATCCACCTATTCCTATTCTAGATGTATTTATGCAGGGACCACCTTCGCGTTAGCCTACCCTATAATCCCCAATCCAAACAGGTCATACATTTGCCAGCTCTTTGTCAGTCCAGTTGTATACACCCACGTACCCTAATGTGATGGTATAATAGTAAAGGTTCGATTTGGTTTTCGCTTTCAAGCTTTCTCTCCGGCGATTATCGTGGTGATCCATTCAAAGTTATCCTGCTACTAACACGCACGTATATTCAACCTGCAGTTGTAGTTGTAACTTGATTGTGCGTAAGTTCTACGAGAGATTCGATTCTACGGAGATATACATACCTGGTCTTTAGTCCCTTGCGGATATGGTGAAGTGTTACTCATCCTCTTTTAAACTGATTCAATAGATGAATGAGCGTAAAAATTGATTTTCTATAGATGATAGGTGGATGTGTGAAAGTGGCTCAATTTACGATTTAATTGTACGTATAAGGAGTTGATGTATTTGTGCTGAAACAAAATTATTTTTCTACTAGTTTAATAGTCTTTCCCAGTATCTTATTGCGTCGGGAGATCTTCCTAATTCTTCAAGATAAATGATACAACAAACAGACCAATAGACAGCTACTTATTACCTAGAAATAGGTAAGGAATCGCCCCTGCTCTTGGCAGTTTAGTGCATCATTAATTTTCGTCTTACATTGTCTGGGGGATGTAGTTGACAATGTTCGTTCGCCGTTATCCTAATAAACTACTCCCTGATTACGGGAAATCTATATTGTTGGTTCTATACGTATTGATTTATTGCCAGTAGTACTTGTGCATGCTGTTAGTACAGTTGACTAAAAATATTTAGATAAATATCTCTAGCATATGAAGGGTTTATAGCAAAAACAACATATGACAAGAAAACGTAATTTACAGCAAAGGCAAAATACTTCAAAATCTTCATTTTTCAAGTATTGTTGTAACTGATGTTTGGGGTAGATATTGGCTTTAAAACACTTAAGTCACTTGTGATTTTATTATTGAGAATAATGGCATGGAAAATGTATATGTAAATGTATGTTCCGTAAAGTATGGAATCAATTCATTATTTGCGAAATAAACAATGTTAACGAAATTTCCCGAAACAGGTCGATTTTTTATTTGAAATTGGCTTTAATGTAGCGTTATAATTACATAAGTATACAGAGTGAACCATATGTGAGAAATGACGTCATCGACAACTTGGTCACGTGATTGGTCAAATTAGGAGCCCTATATCACTTTTCTTTTCAATGGCACTAAATTCCTATCACATTGATAGAATTCTTATACAGTTATGTATATATTGGATAATAATCATGTTGTCCTGAAGACAACTGCAAGTTCTGCCTCAAGAGGCTGTCTTTTGGAGCTTCTATTGTGCCTGGTTTTATTTGCTATAATATTGAAACTTGGGCTGATACCAGACCTTTTGGAACAAAGGACTTTGGTTCCAATTTATTTCTTTATCTATTCCTAAAATAATTGTTAGAATTACTTTCAGTATCATCTTCAACTGTCAACTTCCTCTTCTATTTCGGCTTCTGTCGAATCTTCTGGAATGTTTACGTCTGGGACTGCTATCGTCCTGAAAATCGTCTGGTGATGCGTTGTTATATGTTCAATAATTCTTCCATATCGCTGTCTTCAGCCGGAATAACACTATAATAAAATCTAGCAGTCAAACACTCAGAATTACAACGATTGATAGATGCGCTATACAGAACGTGCCACTTCAAACGCACATCTCAAATATCTTGGAAAACAATTGAGAATGAGATTGACTAAAACGTAAAGACAGAAACTGACATTATTTTAACTCTCTTTTAACTGACACCCTGTACATAAATTAGCTTTAGTAGTAGTTATTTTAGCTACATAAATACCGAAAATTAATTAATTAATATATGACGGGAAAGATGAGATGTTATCAGAATGATTAATATGGATTTGAGGTCACATCACATTGCTGAACGAACAACTGTGTTCTCAACATTATACATAAATGAAAAATGTTGTTAATGTTCTCCATTCGTGCAGAATTCGAAGTAAATTGTGCTGAATTCAACACTGCATTAGTGACACAAACTACACACTTATTTTTGATTAATAGAAACAATGCCAGACAGGATTACAGTGGCCCTGAACACAGACGGGGTTCTAAAGTTATACAAAAATAAAAATTTCTTAAATTTTTGTTAGGGCGCATTCGAACAGGACTCATGCCTTTGAGCCCATCAAATAAGGAAAGATTTTGAAGACATGGCAAGGTATTAGAATATCATTGTGCTTGCTTTTTCATCATGTAACCACCACCTTTAGCAGGAAGCAGCCGTCAAGTAGGTATGGGGGCACTTGCTCCATGCGTCATCACCCCTAGCTTCGGTAGGTGTTGGCAACCAGCCCAAATGTTTCCACGAATATGGCGTGGGATTTGATTTACTGACGCACTGACAATCCACCTAATTGGTTTTGAGTTGGTTTTGGAAACAGCCTACCCAGTTTTGGCAACCAGTTCAAACCAGTTAGGGCTACCTGTTTTGAAAACTAGCTCAAAACCAGCTAACCTGTTTTCAAAACTAGCTCAAAAACAGGTAGTCTGTTTTGAGAATCACCAGTACTATGGATTAACGTCCTACACTAGTAATTTTAAATTCTCTCCTTCTGCGTCAGTAATTCAATTTCCGCACCATATCCGTGGGAGAATTTGGGTTGGGCGCCAACACCTATCCAAGGTAGGACTGGTGAGGGCTAGATCACATGGTCCCATACCTACTCCGTTCGATCAAATTTGCAATAAAGAGTTTTATATTATTATTAACACCTTGTATTTGGTGACACTTTTAGAGTATTATTAATGAACTGATTCCAAAAGAGGTAGATACTTACGTAATAACTCTTCTTATCAATTGCAAAAAAGTAGGCGACTAATCCTATTTATCATTTTATTGATAACTAATGATAACAGATACATGAGTTTATGTTAAATGTTCGACCTGTAGCCATTGCTGTAGTTGGCAGTAATCTAAACGATTAATAAATTCTTGCTGAACCTTGTTTATGGTTTCCGGAGAAATAATGTTTATTTCTGTTCGAATTCGCTCTTGTAATTCTTCAATATCTGCGGGTTTCGTTTTATAAACAACATTCTTCAGATGGCCCCATATAAAAAATCCAAAGGATTAAGGTTTAGCGACCTCGAACAGTACCTTCCAACATCTACAGCATAATGAGTAGGTGCACCATCCTGTTGAAGCCATAAGCTTTCATCAAACCTTCCAGGATGAATCTTAAACTAAAGTACCTAGGTACAAGAAAGCCTCTTAAAAACTGAAGATATGTTGGTCCGTCTAAATTACCTTCGAAAAAGTAGGGTCCGATGATTCTATTTCTTACAATACCAGACGATTGACCTTGCCATTTAATGTGAAAGTGGCTTCATCAGATAAAATAATGTTTGATATGAAGAGAGGGTCTCCGTGGTAGTTATCCATCATTGCTTTACAAAATTCTATTCTTCTATCTGGATCATCATCGTTTAATTCCTGTACAAGTTTTATTTTAAAGGGATGCCATTTTTTCAGTTTTAATAATTTGCGTACTGTTGTTTTGATACCATCTTCAACAGCAAATAGAACATCTACTTTTCGTACCAATTTCTCGAAATTTCTTTCCAACCTTACTTACTGTTGATTGCGTTATCGATCTTTCTGGATATTCATCGATATTCATCGTTAAATAAATCACACACTTCCAACTGAGTTCGTGATCTGTTTCCATGCCCAATCATCATAAGTATTTCAATTTCTTACTGTACACTTAATTTCATTTTCAATTTAACTTAATTCGAAGTAATTATACAGAATATTCACGAATTAATATAATTCTTGTACTATTTAACTGCTATTAGACATCAAAATAGTGACACTTCACAAAAACTAATCGCCTACTTTTTTGTATAAATAAATGCACACAATATTAAACGGTTAAGTGCAAAAGGAATGTCAATAAAACAACATGTATGACATCTTTTTGGATTCAAAATATTCTGTATATTCTAAAACTCAAACAATGTTGTTGACGTAACAACCATAGTTTGGATTCGATTTACATCAATGTGGCTTTGAAGAAAACGGGCTCCAATTATGTTTGTAGATGTAGCAAACTCCTAATGAACCCATGTGGGTTATCTGCAGCCCAAATTCCCACATTTTGCTGGTTCTAACTTTAACCTAACTAACTAATCAAACTACCTATTTAATCCTTATCACTCCAACCGGCAGTAATTCTGCCAAGCTCTAGCCAGAGTTCCACTCCAATCGGCAGTTATACTGTAATCATCATCATGTCTATGGAAATATTTTATTTTTTGTGAAATATAAATTTAGAAAACGGGAAAAAATGACAGCGTCGTGATGTTAAATTTTATATTGAAAACTGTTAAACTGATTCGTGATTCTCATAGTAGCATTATTGAAGTCACTTGCGGGAAATGAAGAAGAGCACCACCAAATTACTCAAATGAAGACAATGATGAGGATAAATATTCAATGTACTAGGAAAACGTCTGAATGAGCCACTGAAGAAATACCGTGGACGGTTCCATTTTTGATTAACAACAGGGGTGTTGGACCGCAAATTGGGACAAATATTCTGGGAGTTTTTGAAATTTTCAATCATTTTTATCAGATGAATTGATGGATAATATTGTCCAATAAACAAACATATGCAAATTTGAAAAATAAAAAATTAAATTGGAGTAACGGGGATTACGAAGTCAAGTTTAACTTTGACAGCTGTCATAATTTGAAGCTTTCAAAAGCATTGCATTTGCAGCAATCTTTGATCATTTAATTACTCAAAATGAGCCTTTGCCTAAAATAGGACTTTCAAAACTGGCGCCTACAGACTAAGTTGCCCCAAACCTTATATGTATACAGAATTTCAATAAAGCAGCGTTTCCAAAGGAAATAAATGAGATTGTACGAAGTTACTATATTGCACATCTCCAAAAGAGCAGTCAATAGAATTCTTTTAGATCACGCACAAGCATTACCACTTCAGATTTGCACCCGAAAGTAAACTCTCTATCTCTCCGTTTTTATTAGTCCTTGTACGCTAGCGTTTATTTCCCCACCGTCCTCGTCTGCATAAGCCTCTCCGGGCCGCCGCACTTACGCGTAAGCAGCAATAAAATTTAATGTATATTTTTGTAAGAGGAGAAAGAGGAAGTGGAAGACCGCCGACGAAGGAGCAACGTCGGCCTTGTAATGCGATATTGGTTTTTGCGACGGAGAATCGACTCCAACACGGAAAAGAGCTTTCTCGTACTCTCCACCCATCCCTTTGAGGTCTTCCTATATATACCGTCTCTCTCTTCTTCTGCCACGTATGCGTACGTTACTATCTCATCCGCTGATCGTCGTAGTCGTCTTCGTCATCTTTACGGGAAAAAGAGGGCATTATCCAAATCCTCACGAGATGAGGAAACTCAATTGGTCCAGGAGATTGGCTAGAATCGGTTCAAATCGCATTTCATATTCGCGTAACCGTACCGCGAACCACTTCTGTTGGATCTTTAACCTCTTTTTCCGTGCTGTAAAATGGTAAATGATGCCGTTGCTCTTTTTTTAGTTTGATGGCGGAATGGGTGCTAGTTTGAAGCAATATGTTTTAAGTATAATTTAATGCGCATTAATTGCTGTTGTGGCACGGGTGAATTTGAAAATGACAAAAAAAAATTTCTTGTATACTTGATTGGAAAGTTAAAGATTTTGGTGTTCAAGGTGACCAACAAAACAAAAACTCAATTGGGAGTTGTAAAGTAATAGAATGAAACGATAAACTGCCTAAAGAGTAGTGCTGTACCACGGAAGACCGAATTCAGTACCACTTATAGAAAGCATTCCATAGATTCAGTTATTGGGGTTATATTAAAATGTTTAACTGAATTATGAATCCCTAAAGCTTAGACTAGAACTGTGGCTTCTTGATGAATCTTCGCAAAAATGGTGTCGTCAGTGACACTATAAGTACTGGCACTAAGCACTAGCACTGAAAGCATTAGATACGTATTTCGGCAACAATGTTGCCATCTTCAGTTGTAGATGTAGTGTGGGGCTTAATCAGAAAATTGAAGCATTCAATCTCATTTGGTAAATGATGAGGAAGCTGAAAAATTCTGTGGTTTACCGAAGCATGAGCCCACTACGGCTTTAAAACTAAGAATTTTTTTAAACTGGCTACAAAATCTGCTTGAAACCAAAATTAGCTAAGCCTCTTACCAAATCCAGTCACGATCATGTAAGCCATGAACTAGCCCCTGACCAGGTAAATTGTCTTTAAAACGAGCTTTAATGTGTCAGCCCACGATACAATTAGATGCCTTCTGAATCAGCTAAAACATCTCACAAATAAATTCAAAACCGTCTAGTCTAATTGCTTGCAACTTGATAAGTTGCCTTCTAAAGCAGTTTACAAAATACGTCGTAACAAACTCTCAAGGATTTCAGTGGCTGTCAAAATTCATCTTCAATCAGATATTATTTTCTAAATCAGTTTAAGAACAGATTTTAGCCAGATAAGACGGTTCTTAAACTAGCTTTCAAGGTCAAGCTTCAATGAGATTAGTTGCTTAGTTGTTAGTAGTAGGTCAAAATCAGAGGTCAGGAGGTTCTTGCCTCTAGCGTAGTTGAATTTCTTGAGTTTTCTTTTATTTTACATTACTATGTGGTCAAAACCCAGAAGCCTTCAAATTACAGACTAGGACCATGGAAGTCTTTAAAATCGTTGTATAACACAGTTATGCCTAGTTATTAAGGCCTGACTTGTTGCAGTGCTAAGTCGACTGGTACCTGGTCTATCGTTTGTTGGCGACTGTACCAAATCCTGTAGAAATGTATATATACACATCAAACTAGGAAGTAGATATCAGATAGTCCTCATACAATGATTGCCAAAGTTTGTGATGGATAATTAATTCTTTAGCACACAAAGGAACCATTACACCCAAGAGCACATTATGATTATTCGATTATTGTTTCAAGAAATACGTTATGTCTTCTACTGTTACCAAACTTCCATTTGTAGAGTGCAATTTCTGTATTTTGACGAACATACTACGATTTTGATCATCCAAGCTCTATTTAGAAGGTAAAAATAAAAAGATTTTGTAGTGGGATCTTTGATCATGTATCAGATATCGTCTTGCTCAAAGGTTAATAATGCTCTTCTGTTTCAGCAATGGCATTCTGAACAGGAGCAATTCTGACGTCTCCAGATTTCGCATCTCTAGAATCATGGCTTGTGCTGTCACCGAAATACGGTACTTTGTAATGACGGTGAGTATAGGTAATTCACATACTTTTAATATTTTTGGAACTATTCTAATAGCCAGTTTGACTACCAGAACAGCTATCCTTTTACTGCTTCATCAACACTCAAAACATTTGATGAATGTTAATACAGTAATATTAATTTATTAAGCCTTAGCATCTCCCAACAGCTTTACCCTGCTGAAAGCTAATATATCAGACCACGACACAATAAAATCTCACAAGAAGAACTCTTAGTCAGATAAAATTAAATTTCAGGCAGATAAGATGTTTTCTAAGAAAATTAAATTTGTTTCAAAGTCGATCCTTATTTAGGTTCTTCCTCTTCCCAAATAAGCTCAGAACTAGTCCTCAATCGCATAAATTGCTCTCTAAGTCAGTTCCCAAAATAAATCAAAAACTCTCAACCACATCAGATGTTCAAGCAGATAATCTGGTTCCTAAACTACTTAAGCTGCTTTTAAAATCCAACTTGAATTAGATTAACTGCTTTCTACACAAGATGAAAATCAGTCAGAGGTCAGGAGGTTATCGCCTCTAGCGTGGTTGACATGTCGAGTTACCGTTACATTTTGACTTTCCTTGAGCACCTTTCAGTTCCGAAGCAGCCACTTATAATAGTTTTTTTTCTTTTCTCTATTTACATATATTTTTTTTTTAACGAACGTAGCTGGTCTAAAGACCGGACAAGAGGACCGTCAGAACCGCCCCACATTTCCCCACCTGGGATCGCCATTCATGGCATAACTTCAGTTGGGGTTCGGGCTGTCTTTTCTTATTTTTTTGCCGAGTTTTCCCCCGTCCACCAGGTGATTAGGGGTTCGGGTTGGCACTAGACATCAACGGTGCCTGTTCCAGAGTTGGTCGACTTCCTTTCAAAATCCTCGCTCTCTTTTTGCTTCATGATAGCTGTTACCATGGTGTCTATCACTCCCCCATTCTTCCTGCTGGTTATCATGATGTTTATTATTGTATCCGGTGTCAGTGGGCCAGTCAATCTATAGGCTGTTTTCCTGTGATCCCTCCATCTGTCACACATCTTTACCAAACCGTTTTGCATAATATCTATACCAACCATGGGCAGTGAGAACCTGAGTTAGGTAGTAGTTGACTTCTAGATGACTACAATTTATCCACTCCTCAATATTTTCTATCAATCGTCTAGTCCACTGGGCCTTTACTGTTTCCCTTTCCCTCGCCTCTATGCGCATGGGTGTGGGTTCTTTCTAGAGCTAGAAGACCAATGGGTATGGACCCTGTGATCACTTGCAGCGCCGAGCCCGACACTGTTCTGTATGCAGATGCTACTCGCAGTAGCACATTTCTCTGAGCTCTAGCAAGTTGTTCTGCATATTTCTTCCGTTTTAGGGCTTTGATCCATATCGGCTCTCCATATAACAATATGTTGTGTGTGACACTAGCTAATATGGCTCTCTTAGTGCTCCTGGGCCTTCCAATGTTGGGCATCAGCCTTGTTATTTTGGCAGCCTTTTCTTCGGCTTTGTCTACTACCGTACGTATATGCTGTCCATAGTTCCCCATCTCATCGATTATGACACCTAA